>MU280260.1:0-116225 GCA_022385635.1 Xylaria scruposa | reverse complement strand
AAATTTTAAATATATTTTTTTTAATTTTAAAATAAAATTATTTTATTATAATATAAAATATAATTAATATTAACATATTAAAATAAATATAAAATTATTATATATTTATAATAATATTATTTATAATTAAGTTATTAATAAATAGCTTTTTAAAGTTATTAATAAACCTTTTTATATTATTAATATTATTTAAATTATATTATTAATATTACGTTTTTATAAATATTAATAATTATATTATATTTTTTTTATTAATTAAATTTAACGCTTTAATAATATTAATAAATTTATTACTTATAAACTTAATTTTTTTATTAAAATTAATAATTAATGCTATAATATTTATATTTAATAATATAATTAGCTTTTTTATAATAATTAAATAATTAATTTTTTTTATATTATTTTTAATTAATATAAAAACTATTAATTTTAATTAAGCTTTTATAAACGTTTATTTATTAAAATATTAAATTTTTTTAAATAATATAACTATAATAAGATTAATTTTAATATTATTATTAATAAAATTAAATAATTTTAATTTTATATTAAAATATATAATATAAATAAGGTTATAATATATAAAAGTATATTTTTTATAATTAAATTTATATATATATTTATATTTAATTTATTTAATAATATTACTTATAATATAAACTAGCTGGCTAATAATTAGTTTTAATTTTTTTTAATTATTAAAAAAATAATTAAAATATTTTTTAGCTTTAATATTAAAAAATAAAAAAATAAACGTTTAAAAAAGCCTTTAAAAAAAATACAGCATTTTATTATATTAGTTTAGCTAGAAAAAATATTAAACTTTTAAAAAGATTTTAAATTTTAAAAATAGTTTTAATATTATAAAATTTAAATTTAACCTTTTTTAAGTTAAAATTTTATTAACCTTATTAATAAATAAAACAAAAATATATTAATTAATTATTATAAATAAATTTAAAGATTAAAAGTTTAAACTATTAATTATTAAATTAAAAATAATAATAATATATTTATATTTATATTTATATATTTTTTTAATAAAAAGTTATAATATATTATTATAAAAAACTTATTTTAAATAATTTTATTTTATTTTTTTTTATTAAAATAACTTATAAGTTATATAAGCCTTATATTATAACTATATTATTTTTAATAATTTATATAAACAAGTTTTCTTAATAATAAGTAATAAATAAAATATTTAAATTTATTATATAATTAAATAAATATTTTTACTTAAAGCTATTAAATAATATTATAGCTTTTATAAAAAACTAAAATAATATATTATTAAACTTAATTAATTAATTTTTTTTTAAATTCTACAACTATTTTTTTATTTTAAATATTAAGGTTATAATAAATAAAGCTAAAATATAATAACTTTTAAGTTTAAAAAAATTTAAAGAGCTAATAAATATTATTAAAACAATAAAAGTAAATATAATAAAAGTTAATTAATTAATAATTAATATATTAAATAATAATTAAAACAAAAAGCAATATAATTTATTAATAACTTTTAAATTAAATAATATAATAATATTAAAACTAAATAAATTATTATATATTATTTTATTTTTTATTATTAATTAAAGCTTTATATATTTTTATTAATTTATAAATAGTTTATACTTTATTATATTTTATTATTTATAAATTTAACTACTTATAATATTATAAAATAAAAACTTTTTAATTATAACATAATATAAAATTTATAGACTTTACGCGGCATTATACCATATAAAAAAAAAAAACTTAAAAACATAAGTAGGCCTTTATTATTAATCTTTATATTAATTATAATAAAAATTATTTAATTTAATATATAAATTAAAATATTAAAAATATTTATTTTAATTTATATGTTATTTTATTTTAACTTATATAAATTTTTATTATAAAAAGTAAAATGTAATATATAATAACCTTATAATAATCTTACTATATTAATTTATATTAAATAATAGTTTATATATATATATAATTAAAAGGTAGACGTTATAAGACCTAAATATATTACTTTTTTTTTATAATAATAAATTTTTAGTTTTAAATATTATAAGTAGCTTATATTATTGTTTACTTTATAATATAATAACCTTTTTTTTTAATATTAATATATTATTATTTTTATGTTTTAAATATAATATATAAATTATAAATTAAATAGTATAATATATTTTATAATTAATAATATAGCTTTACTTTATATTAAATATTATAGTTCTTGTTAAAAATAATAAAAGGCGGAAGCAAAAAATAATATTTATAAAGATATTAAATTTATAATTTTAAATATTTATTTATATTTTTTACGTTATATTTAATTTAATTAAATATAAATTAGTTTAATTTATTTTATATTAGTTTATATTATTTTTTTTAAATATTATAATAATTAAAAATAAAATATAATATTTATAAAGATGTTTAGCTTATAATATAAATTATTAACTTTTACGTTTAAATTATATTTATTAATATAACTAATATTATTAAACAACGCTATAAAGCTGCGCTTTTGCTTTTTTTTTATAATTATAAATATTTTTTTATTAAAATAGCTGTTACAATTTATATTATTAAAAGTTTTAATAATAATTTATTATTATTATATAAAAAAAAAGAAGTTTTATTTATATAGCAGAAGTTTTATAGCTAATATATATAAGCGCGGGCTTAAAGCTTATGTTTTTATACCTTTAACTTTTAAAGGGTATTTTATAATATTTTATAATATTAATAACGTTAAACTATAAAAAAAGCATTAATATAAACGTATATAATATTTTATAAAAATTAAAGAATTAAATAAAATATAAATATAAAGTAAATTATTATTAATAAATATATAAAAAATAAATAATAAAGCAAAATAAAGCTTATTATTAATTTATATAAATAAAAAACTAAAAGTATAAAAAAAAAAAATAAAAATAATATATATTTACGTTATATTAATTATATATTTACGTTTTTATCTTTTGCTTTTATTTACTACTTATAAGTATAATTATATAAATACCTCTTTATAAATAATTAAAAAGATGGCCATAAATTATTTTATATTTAATAGCTTTTATTATATTATTATTAATTTTAATTATATTATTATTATTATTATTAAAACTAAAAAATAAATATTTAAACTTAAAGATAAAAATATTTATAAATAAAAAGAATCTAAGATTTTATATATAAAAACTTTTATAATATAATTACCTTATAATATAACGTTAGTAATTTAATTTAAAATATTAAAAAACTTAATATAAGTTAATTATATATTATAAGACTTCTTTTTCTTAAAACAACAAAGGCCTTAAATATTAATAATATTATTTTTTATAAAGCAAAATATTAACTAAGAAATAAAAGCTAAGACAAAAACTTAGTAATCGGTATAATAGCTATAATAATAATAGCTATTTTATTTTTTAATAAGCTACTTATTAAAGTTTAATTTTTAAAAGTTTTTAAATCTTTGTTAAATTAACATATTTTACGCTTTAATAATATAATAATTTATTATAATAATTAAAATAATTATTAAATATTAATATTATTTAAAAAGTAATATATTAAACTATAAAGGTAATAAATAAAAAAAAAAAGTTATTATAAAATATTAATTATTTAATAATTATAATATAAAAAAAAAATATATAAAAAAATATATAATAAAATTATAATTTTAAAGCTTAAAAATATTATTAAAAAATTATTATTAATTAAAATAATAAATAATAAAATAAAATATAAAAAACTTATAAAATATAATAATAATAATTAAAACTTAATTAATTAATTAAACTTTTTTAATATAAAATAATAAAAATAATAAAAATAATAATTAAAAATAATTAATAATTATATTTTTTATAATAAATATTATATTTTTTATAAATAAAATTATATAATTTATAATAATTTTTATATTTTATTAAATAAAAAATATAATATAATTTAAAATAAAAAAATAATATTATTAAATATAAATTATAATATATAATATTTTAATATATTTTATTAATTTTATATTAATAATAAAAATAAAAATAATAATTATATTTAAGCTTTATAAAATTATATAATAATATATTAAAATAATTTTACATAGTTATTTATTAATAAAGCTAAAGTTTATTAATATTATAATATAATACTTTAATTATTTTAGCTAACAAGTCTTATATTTTATGCCACACCTTTAGTTATTTATAAATAGCTTTAAATATTAATAAATATAATTAACTAATATTAACTTTTTTTAATTTATTTAAATATAACACGTTTTAGCTATTATTATATATACGTAATATATTTACTTAAATTTTTTAACTTTATATAACTATAACTTTTTAAAAAATAATAATTTTAAAAAAATTATTAATATATTAAATTCAGCTGATTTTTATAGATTTTTTCGAGTTTTTTTTATAAAAATTAAAAAGGGTAAAAAAATTAAGAATTTCTTTATAAAATTTTCTTTCTTTTTTTTTTTCTTTAATAAAGAACCCTTTATTTCATTTAGTTATACCTCCTTCGTTAAAAACAAAGGCATATAAATAAATATAATTTATATTAAATATATTTAATTTTAAGCTTGTTTTATTTATTTTTTTAATTAAAATTAATTATTATTACTTATATTTCGTGCTATTTTTATAATATTTATTATTATTTATAATAATATAAATATAAAATAAAATATATTATTTAATAATAATTAAATAAAAAAGTTATTTTAAAATTAATTTAATATAGCCCGAAATACTTTTTTACCTTTAGTTTTATTTTTATTAGCCTTAATTTTTTACGTTATAAATATAATTTTATTATTATTATTATTATAATAAAATAAAAATATTAAATTTATTTTTAATAATTATATTAAAAATAATATTAAAGTTTAAATTTTAAAACAATTTATAAAAAAACTTACTTAGTTATTTATTTAAAATATTTTTAATATTATTAACTAAAAAACTTAAAAAAAAAAAAAAACTAAAAGTTAAACTTAAATATAAAAAAAAAAAAAATAAACCTTAATAAAAAATAATTTATATAATTTTAAAATAGTTTATTATATAGTTTTTTTAAATAAAAAATTTTTAATATTAATTTTATTATTTTTTATACTTATTTTAAAAACTTATAAATAAATTAAACTTATATATATTAAGCGTATTTATTTTAAAAACTTTTAAATAAACTAAATTTATATATATTAAATATACTTATTTTAAAAACTTTTAAATAAACTAAACTTATATATATTAAACGTATTTATTTTAAAAACTTTTAAATAAACTAAACTTATATATATTAAACGTATTTATTTTAAAAACTTTTAAATAAATTAAACTTATATATATTAAATATATTTATTTTAAAAACTTTTAAATAAACTAAACTAAGTACTTTTTACTTTTTATAACCTTTTAATTATTATTTTTAAGTTTTATTATTTTTTAAATATATATTTAAATATATAAATATTTTTTATATTAATTTTTATTTTAAAAACTTTTAAATAAACTAAATTAAATATTTTTTACTTTTTATAACTTTTTAATTATTATTTTTAAGTTTTATTATTTTTTAAATATATATTTAAATATATAAATATTTTTTATATTAATTTTTATATAATTATATAAGCTTAAAAAAATTATTTTAATGTTTAATTTTAAAATTAAACATAAAAAAAAAGAAAAAAAACGTTTTAATAATTTTTTTTGTGTTAAAAATATAGTTTTATTATAGGCTTAAAAATATAAATAATAATAATAACAACGGTGGTAAAAAAGGTGGCAATAACGGCGGTAACAAAAAAAGCGGCGATAACAACAATAATAATAAAAGCAATAATAACGGCAGCGGTAATAGTTTAATTAAATATAAAAATAAAAGTATTAATAACTAATATAATAATAAGGTTAAGGTTTTAAAAATAATAGTAAGCTTTATTAACTTTGCTTAAATAATTAATTTTTTATATAATTTTTTATTTTATTATAGCTACGTTAGCAGAAAAAGTTTTATTATAAGTTTAAAAATATAAACAATAATAATAATAATAATAATAATAATAATAACGGCTTAATTAAATATTAAAATAAAAATATTAATAGTTAATATAATAATAAAGTTAAAGTTTTAAAAGTAATAGTAAGCCTTATTAACCTTGCTTAAATAATTAATTTTTTATATGATTTTTTATTTTATTATAGCTACGTTAGCAGAAAAAGCTTTATTATAAGCTTAAAAGTATAAATAATAATAATAACAATAATAATAATCTTATATATTTTAATAATTAAAAAGCTATAATATATAAAATATGAACAATAAAAATATATGTTATAAAAAATAAAATAAAAAAAGACAGCAATAATAATTTAAAAAAAAAAAAAAGGTTTAATTAAAAAAAAATAAAAAGAAGTAATATATTAAAAAAAAAAAGTCTAAGTTAATAAGTTTAAAAAGCGGCAACAATACTTTAATATATATAACAAAAGCAGCAATAACAAAAATAACGGCTTAAAAATAAAAACAAAAACGTTAAAAAAAAAAATTATATTAATCATGTTATAATAATATTTAATAATTTAATCCTTATTAAAACGTTTAATAAATATATAACGCTTGTTTTTTTTTTATATTTAATTATATATATATAATAAAATTAATAATAATTATATAATTATATTATAATAATATTTAAAATATATAAACAATTAATTAAAAATTAATAATTAATTAATTAATAATTTTTAATAAATAAATATTTTATTTTAAATTTTTAATTAAATATTTATAACTTATTTTTTAAATAATTATTTATTTTAAATTAAATAATTATAACTAAATAATAATTTTATAAATTTTTTTTTTATTTTATAAATTTTATTAAAAATATAATATATATTTTTAATAATATTTTTTTTTATTTATATATATATATATATATATAATTATATATAATAATTTAATTTTTATTAAAACGTTTAATAAATATATAATAATTATTTTTTTTATATTTAATTATATATATATATATATATATATATATTTAATTTTAAATTTTTTAAAATTTTAATTATATTTAAATTTATTTTAATTTTTAAAATAAAATTTTTTTCTTTTAAAAAGTAAGTTTATATAGTTTATGTTAGTTTTTTTTAGTTATGTTTACATAATATAAACATTTAACCTTTTATAATATTTTATATATTAATATATTATTAATAAAAATTATTATACCTTTTTATTATTTAATAAGTTATTGTTAAACATTTTATTATATATTTAAATTTAATTAATTTTTTTAGTTTTTAAAAATAAAAAAAGCTAAAATTATATTTTTAAGCTAATATAACATAATATTACTTAATATATATTAAGTTTATAAATCTTATAAAAATAACTATAAGTTATACGTTCGTTAAACTTTTATATATTAATCGTTATATTAATTAAAATTAATTAATTTAAAAAACCTACAAGCTAAAATTATTAAAAGGATTTAATAATAAAAATTATAACAAAAGCAGTGGTAAAAGTCGCGGCAAAAATATATGTTTGCTAATTTAATTTATATTAATTATTATATTAATTAAATTATATTAAAGCGATAATTATATTAATAAAAGTATTACAGCCACGGAACTAGATTTAAATAATGTTATAATGCCTTTATAAAAACTTTTACTTAATAACATAAATTTATTATTTTTTTTATATTAATTACTATATTAATTAAATTAAATTAGCTTAATAATTAAAATAAAGCTGTTAAAAATGTTAAGCTTGTAGCTAAAAAAAACATAATGTTAAAAATAAAAAAAAACATAATACTTTTAATAAAAATCTTATTTTTTAATATATATTTTTTACTTAATTTGTCTTAATTATAATATTAATATAATTAAACTATTTAATAAGCTTAAATAAAATAAAAAAATATAAATAAAGTATTATAATTTATATTAATTAATCTTAATAATAATATGTTTATTATTAACCTTAAAAAAAATAAAAAATAAATCTAGTATTAATAATAAGTTATTTTATTATTAATTTTATTTTAAAATTTTTTAACTAATATTATAAAACCTAGCATATTTAATTATTTTATTTAATAAAAAATTATATATAATTAACCTTGTTTTTTACGGCGTAATTATAAGTTATATTTTTTTTTAATTTTTAATATTATAATATTAACAAAAAAGTTTATAAACAAGCTTTAAAATAAACTATAGCTTATTTAAAATAAACTTAAAATATTTTTTTAATTTTATTATTTTTATTTTTATTTATTAATAAAATAATATAACAATAAAAAATAAACCATTATTATAAAACAAAAAAAATAGCTTATATAAATTTAACGTTTATAAGTTTTTTTTTATAATTATTTATATTAATTATTATATTAATTTTTATTTTAATCCTTATATTAATTTTTTAAATAATTATATTTATTTTTAAATAATTTTACTTAAAGAATTTTAATAATAATAATAAATATTAGCGCTAACGTATTAATTATAAAAACATAATAAATAAAACCTTTTATTTTTTTTTATTTTTAATAATATATTAACTTTTTTATTAATTAATTATTAATAAACTAAATTAAAAAAAACGTAAAACTAGTAATTATTATATTATTAATATAATAATAAGTTTATATTTTAACTTATTTTAATTAATTTATTAACTTTTTATAAAATAAAAAGTTAATAAATAATATTAATTTATTAAAGTTTAATAATTTATTTAATAACAACCTTAATTTTTTTATAAGTTTTTTTAATATTTATTGTTTATTTTTTTTAATATTTATTTTTTTATAGCTTATTAATATATTATTTAACGAAAACTTTATTTAATTAAGTTTAGTTTTTTTTTTAAAAAAGTTATTAATATATTTATTTTGTTTTATTTTATATTAATTAATATATTAATTTATTTATTAAAATATTAGTTTTTATAATAATATAAATTTAAATAATTTTAATTAAAAAAAACCAGCTAATTATAAAACTATTAATAATCCTGCTTTATAAAAACTAATTAATAATAAAATTATTAAAAATAATATTAAAACTATTATAAATTTATTTTTATATTTTTTTTATTTTAATTTATATATTAATTTATTTTTTAAAATATTAGTTTTTATAATAATATAAATTTAAATAATTTTAATTAAAAAAAACTAGCTAATTATAAAATTATTAATAATTTTATTTTATAAAAACTAGCTAATAATAAAATTATTAAAAATAATATTAAAATTATTATAAGTTTATTTTTATATTTTTTTTATCTTAATTTATATATTAATTTATTTTTTTAAAATATTAGTTTTTATAATAATATAAATTTAAATAATTTTAATTAAAAAAAACTAACTAATTATAAAACTATTAATAATTTTACTTTATAAAAATTAATTAATAATAAAATTACTAAAAATAATATTAAAACTATTATAAATTTATTTTTATATTTTTTTTATTTTAATTTATATATTAATTTATTTTTTAAAATATTGGTTTTTATAATAATATAAATTTAAATAATTTTAATTAAAAAAAACTAACTAATTATAAAACTATTAATAATTTTTTTTTATAAAACTTAATTAATAATTAAATTATTAAAAATTATTATTAAATTATAATAAGTTTATTTTTATATTTTTATTATATTAATTATTATATTAATTAATTTATTAATGCTAAAATATAATTAAAAAAAAAAAGCCTGAACATAAAAAAAATATTATAGCTTTTATTATTAACATTTTTTTAAATAATAAAAAAAAATATTTAATAAAATTTATTAAATAATTATAAGCTATTAAAAATTTATAAAAACTTCTTTAGTTTTAAGCTAAATAACTTATTAATATTAAAAAAAAGGTTATATAATCTTTTATTAAAATTAGCTGTTAATTTTATTTATTAATTTATTAGTTAAATATTTTTAAAATATTAATATTATTTTAAATAAAACATTAAAAAATATAGTTAAATATTAAAACAATTTTTATAAATAATTTTTGCTTAAAAAAGTATTATTTATATATATTATATAAAAAATTTTATATTTATTTTAATTAAATTTTTAAATTTAAGCTTTTGTTTTAAATATATTAATAAAAGCTTTAAAGTTTATTATTATAACTTTTATAAGTAGTATATATTATATTAATTAATATATTAATATATTTATTAATATTATATTTAGCTGTTAATTTTACTATAATTTATATTAAATAAGTAATTTTAATATTAAAAGATTATTATTTAGTTTTTAATATAATATATATTATATAATATATTAATGTTTATTTTTTAATTATAATGGATTATTTTAAGAAGTATAATATTAATTCCGTTATTAGCTGGGCCTAGCAGTAAGCAGTACATAAGTAAAAAAAAGCCGACAAAAATGTAAAAAAGCTAAAAAAGCAGCTAAAAACTATTTAAAAAAAAAAAGCTAAACGGGATATTATTAAATAAAAACAAATTAACTAATAATAAATAAGTTATTATATTTGTTTATATATAATAAAAAATTAATTAAAACATTAATTAATATATAAAAGATATTAAAGCTAGTTAAATTATAATAACTAAGTATAATTACTTATATATAATAAAAAATTAATTATAATATTAATTAATATATAATAGTTTTAATAAAACGTTAAATTTTATTTTATAATATTAAATTTTTAAGCTATTAAATTTTTAATCCACTTTATTTTTAGCTTGGGGGCCTAGTTAAGGGCTTAGCCTAATAAAGCTTATAAGTTTTAGGCCCAGCCTAATAAAGCCCATGGGTTCTTGGCAGGCCCTCATAAGGGCCTAAAGACCAACCCTAGATACCAGGACGCGCTAAAGAGCGCGGAATTGTAAATAGTGTGGCAAGCCGAAATTTAAAAGGTAGACTCTTACAGGATACCTGCTTTTGTAAGCAAAAGCAGCTCTTAAGGGCCTGTAAATAGGAAGAGAATTCTGCCGGATCATCATTGTTAAGCTTGCCGGACATGTGACAGCAACGAAGCGTCCTCAGCGGACCCACAACCTCAGACATGGAAGAAGACTTGGAGATTCGGGTCGGGTCCGGCGAAGCCAAATGACGCATTATTCCACGCGATAGCCATGTCCGGCCACTCGCCGAACCTCTTCCATTGCCGTTTCATACGACTCTTCCACAAACGCAGACCGGTAATCCGCCGAACCTTGTTCATGGCGGCTTTATATAACGCCCCTACAAAAGCCGGCGGGCTGGCACGAAGGCCCTCTCGATTCCAAAATAAAAGGATAATTACTTTCCATCTATATATTCTGAATTCGGCTTTAAAGCATCAAGGTCAAGAACCAATCAAGAAAACGAATAACAATAACCGCACGCTACTTCGTAATCGCTAAACGCCACTAACTTATACCTGGCCCCTTTATCACAAGCACAGGCTTTCCATTATAATGCCTTTAATCTAAAAATCTTGTGGACGCACTTGCTATAACGTGCAGATCACCATGGACGCAACGTATTGCTCGAAAGCGTTCCTTTTATTATAGCCCCAAGTTAGGTACAGCGGGACCAGCTAACAACTTACTTAAAATACTTGCCCCGTTAACGGCTGCGTGTATTAGCCTATAGGTGCTTCGTACTAATGGTGCAAAAAAAAAAGCCTTTAATCAAGGTTTAAGGTGCGGCTAAAAATACAATGTAAATAAAGGTCTACGTTTGTTTAAAAAGCAGGGTAATATGTTTAAAAGTTTTATACTTAAAAAACCTTTAAGTGTTGTTTTAATAATATTTATTAGCTTATTAATATTTATTATTAAAGCTTAAATAAAGCTAAAAATTATTTATTATTAATTTATCTTTATAATATTGCTTTAATGCTTATCTTTTAATTAATTAAGATTTTAAGTAAAATCCTTTTTTTTTTATATAAGGGCGCTCGGGCTTGTTTTAACAGCGGGAGGTAGAATCTTTTTTTAAGGGGGGAAGTAGAATTTTTTTAGTTAACTTCAGCAGCAAGCAGTGCATTAACGCAGAAAAACTTAATAATTATATATAAAAATAACACGATTTTAATAATATTATTTATAAATAATTATAACTATTAAAAAACCCTCGTTATTACTATTAAAGTTAAAAAGCTTAATTATTTTAATAAAGGCGCTAAGTTAAGGCCTATATAAAATTTTATTATTCTTTTGTTTTCACCTTAGTAGAATTTTATTTTTTATTTTTTAATAGTTATAAAATAATATTTTTATATTTTTTTTTTTTTATTTTATATAATATAAATTAAATATATAATAATTTAAAAAACTAAAAAGTACAAGTATATTTTATTTATAAAAAATAAGTAAAATTTTTTTTTTTTTTAATAAAAAAAGTAGAATCTTTTTTATAACTAAGGGGTAAAATTTTTTTTTATAACTAAGGGGTAAAATCCTTTTTATAAGTAATAAATAAAAATTTTTTTTATAATTAAAGGGTAAAATCTCTTTTTTTAATTAAGGGGTAAAATCCTTTTTTATAATTAAAAAGTAAAATCTTTTTTTATAAGTAATAAGTAGAATTTTTTTTTTAAATAAAGTATAAAATTTTTTTTTATAATTAAGGGGTAAAATCCTTTTTTTTAACCAGGGGGTAAAATCTTTTTTATAAGTAATAAATAGAATTTTTTATATTATTAAGCTTTAGGTTAAAGTTATACGTAAGTTTAGGCTTTTAATTTCGTTAGAATTTATTATAATTCCTTTATTAAAAATGTTATAATAATAATACATTTAATTAAAATAACGTGTTATATGTTATTATCCTTGTTAAATTTTATTTCTTTACTAAATATACTTAATTAAATTAAATAGTTTTATATTATTATCTTTATATATTATAAACCTTACTTAATATACCTAATTAAAATTTATTTTATTACCCTAGCAGGTTACACGTACTAGCTTTTACTTAAGATATTTAATTATAGTCTTAAGTTTTATATTATTATTTTTGCTACTACGCTTTATTAAAATTAATAACTTTACCATTTTATTAAAAACTATTACTAAAAATATTACTAGCTTTTGCTACTTATATTTATTACTGCCTATAATTTATATACTTATATTTAAAGGTATAATTTTATAAAATATTTATTTTTTTTTTTTTTTTTTTATTTTAAATTGTTTATATTATATAATTTATTTACTATAAAAGCTTTACTTACGTTTATATATTAAATATAATAATATTAATAAAATATATTTTTTATTTATATTATTTATAAAACATAAATTATAAACGTTTTTTTTAAATTATTTAAAATATAAAATATTATAAAATAATTATAACATATATTAATAAAAAAAAAATAATTATATTAAGCGGATATTAAAAAAGCTATACTATTATAATGGATTATTAATTAAAAATATAATAATATTTAAAGTAATAATGTTTAATAATTAAAGGTTAAATTATAAGCTATAAACTTATTACAGCTTTAAAGGTTTATAAGTAGCTAATACATAAAGCTAATACTTATAGCTAAATTAAGTAATTATTATATTATATATAAAAATAATAAATAATATTTATATTTATTGTTTTTATTATAAAAGGTATTTTACAGCTTATAAATTTTATATATATTTACTTATACTTATAAGTATTTTTAATTTTTTTTTTTTTTTTTTTAAATAAATTATTTTCTTAATAATAAAAATATATTAATGCTTAAACTATTTACTTTTATAGCTTTTATTATAAATATAAAAATTTAATATATATGTTATAAATTTAAATAAAAAAACCTTATAAATAATCACTTAAATAATAAAAAGTTTTTATTTTATTTACTTTTTATTTAATATTATTATATTATAATTATTTTTAAAATAATAGCTTTTATAATAACCATACTTAAAATATTTATTATTATAACAAGTTTATTATTATTTATTTATTATTATAAATTTTATACTTTATTTATTTTTTTATTTTTTTTTTTTTAATTATTTTTATATTTATTTAAATTAAAAGTTTTATTATATTTAATTTTATATATATATATATCGTAAAAATAATATATATATATAAAAAAAGCTTATTAATATTATTTACTTATTTATTTATTATTATTTTAAAACTTTATTTTTTTATTTAACGGTTATGCTTTAATTATATGTTTAATAATAAAATAATAAAGTCTTTATTATTAATTTTAACTAGTTTAAACAACACGTTTTATTAAATTATAATAATAATAATAATT
This sequence comes from Xylaria scruposa, assembly GCA_022385635.1. NCBI lineage: Eukaryota > Fungi > Ascomycota > Sordariomycetes > Xylariales > Xylariaceae > Xylaria > Xylaria scruposa. Next base: position 101,887 of record MU280260.1, on the reverse strand, counting down.
TAAAAAACTTAAATATATATATTATTATCTTATATAATATATATTAAAATAATAAATATTTAATTATTAATAACTTAAAGCTTAATAAAATAATAATAAATTTATATAAAACGTATATTATTTTATAATATAACTATATATTTAATATTAAATATTTATATAAAATATGTTTTTTTTTTTTTTTTTTTTTTTTTTTTTTTTTTTTTTTATATTTATTATTTTTTAATAAAAAAAGAACTTTTATAAGTTATACACTTAGATAATATTTATCAAGTATTAATGCTAATCTACTTTTATTATAAATAAAGCTTTATTTTATGTAAAAAAAACCACCCGCTGCTTATTTTTAATAATAACTTTTTATATAATAATATAAATATATAACACTAAAAAATCTAAAGCATACATGCTTAGCTAAGACGGGCTAGATATAAGGCGTGCTTTAAAAAAATAAAAAAAGCGCGCCAGCTTTAAAAAAAAAAAATAAAAAAAAAAATAACTCTAAAAAGCTTAATAAATAATAAAAAAAAAAAAACAACAAAGCTTTTTATTATTACTTAAACGTTTTTAATTATTAATAACTTAAAAAAAGCAGCAAAAATAAATTAAAACGTTTAATTAATAACAATAAAAATAATTTAATAAACATTAAATAAAGTTTTAACAGCTTAAATTAAAAAAAAATAAACTTTAAGCATAAAATAAGAAAATATAATAAGCAATTAATAGCTAAGCGGCGAAGGTATAATCTTAAATATAAAAAGCTGTTAAATAAGACTTTTTTTACTAAAAAAATCCGTAAAACTTATATATAACAAACAAAATATTTAAAGCTAATATATTAAAAAAAGGTTAATTATAATATTATAACCTTAAAACATAAAAAAAGCTTAAAATAAAAATAAAAAAAACAAAAAATATAACATAAAAACAAATCATAAAAAAAATACGGCGGGCAATATCTCTGCTAAAAATTAAAAAAATATTAAACCTATTAAATAAGCTAATTAAAAAATATAAAGTAATAACAGGCAATATATTATAAATAATAATTTTAAACTATATTATATTATATTAAATAATAAAATTTATTAAGCATACTTTATAAATAAATTTATTTATTAGTTTTTATTTATTATGTTTAATATATTAAATAAATAAAATATATAATTTTTTCTTTTTATTAATTATATTAAGTTTATAATATAATAATAGCTAAAACGTTAAAAATAGCTTTTTTTTTCGCGTAATAATAACACTTTTTAATTTATGCCTTTTAATTAAGCCTTAATAAACTGTTAACGCTTATAATTAATAATAGCCGTAAAAACGCTTTTATTACGCTTTTATTCCAAGCCCTAGCTGTTAAGCTATTTAGCTTGCTGCTATATAATAAATTAACAAATATAAATATTAATTAATTTCTTAAAATATTTTAATAAAGACTTTTTTTTTAATATTTTTAATTTTAAATTTTTTAAAATTATTTTTTCTTTTAATTTAATAGTTTTTTATTTAATAAATTTAAATAAAATGCTAAATTTATTAAAAAAAAATAAAATAAAAATAAAATTATAACTTAAAACAAAATCTTTAAAAATAATAAAGCTATAAAAAGCTATAAATAATGTTAAGCAGATAATAAAGCTAGTTGTTTTTATTTTTAAAACAAATAATACAAAGCTAGCAATAATAACAACGGTAAAGCTATTAAAAGAGCCGCAAAAAGACCTAAAAATATAAGGGGAGCACGTGATACCCTTAAGCTTAAACTACTTAGATCTTAAATTATTGCTTTTATAAAAACAAAACTTATTAAGGTTCGTTTTTCTTAAAATAATAATACTAGCTTTATAAAATTAATAAACTATAATAATGTTATATTTAATCGTGGTATTAATAAAGGTAAAAGCGCTTTTATTAATAAATAACTTAAGCGATAGCTTTATCGCGAAATTACCTTATTATTATCTTTTAATTAATTAAAATCTTAAATAAAATCTTTTTTTTTTTATATAAGGGTGCTTAAGCTTGTTTTAATAACGGGGGATAAAATCCTTTTTTAAGGGGGGGGGGTAAAATCCCTTTAATTAACTTTAATAACAAGCGGTATACTAGTATAAAAAAACCTGGTAATTATATATAAAAACAATACAATTCCAGTAATATTATTTATAAGTGATTATAACTATAAAAAGGCCTTTATTGTTGTTATTAAAGTTAACAAGCTTAATTATCTTAATAAAGGCGCTAAGTTAAGGCCTATATAAAATCCTATTATCCCTTTACCCCTTTAATAAAAATCATATTTTTTATTTTTTAATAATTATAAAATAAATAATATTTTTATATTTTTTTTTATAAAACAAGCTACCTTATAATTAATACTAAACTTTTAACCTTAGCCCTAGCTTAAGCTTAATCTTTAATAATTAATTTATAAAAAGGTTAAAATTAATTTAAAGCAGCTTTGTTTATTTAAATAATATAAACTTAAATAATATAAAAAACGATAAAAATAATAACAATAACTAGCCCACGCCTTTTCCACGTATTAAACAAGGCCTCACGGGTGATATAATTATAAAAAAAACGCCGCCTTATTAAAGGAGTAAAAGTTACAGCAGCTTAAGCGAGCCTAATACGCCTAATAAGTATAATAATATAAAGCTTAATATAATAATAAGCAGCTCATAATAAAACGATATAATAATTTATACTCACGTATAATAAAACAAAAAACAAAGCAAATAAACGTAGCAGGCAAAACAAAAAGCGGTAATAATAAAGTATAAAAAATAAAAAAGGTTTATTAAATTCTTATTAGTATTTTATATAAAAGTTTGTTTTATATGTTTTAATAAAATAATAAAAAGCTATTAATAATAACAATATATGGAGTTTTAATATTTAATAAAACGAAAACAGGATAAAAAAAGGTTTAATAATATAAAATGTTAGCTAAGCTTTATATTTATAAAGTATAAGCTATAAAAATACTCCAGGTGTTTTAATTATAAAATACTATAAAAAGTATATAAAAGTTAAATAAAATAAAAACAATAATATTAGCAGGTATAGCTTTATAAAAAATACTAATATAAAAAGCTATTAATTAATATATTAATAACGTATATAAAAAAAAGCAGGCAAAAAAAGAAATTTTTATATAAAATAAAAGCTATATTAAAAATATTAGTAAATAATAACGAAATAAAAAAAAAGATTATAAAACTAGTAATAACGTTAAAAATAAAAGTTAAATAAATAAAGCATAAAATAAACCAGCTTATTTAATTATTTTATAATATATATTTATAAAAGTAATATATTTAGCTTATTATTATATAATAAAATTAACGGATATAAATATTAATCAATTTTTTAAAATATTTTAATAAAAACTTTTTTTTTAATATTTTTAATTTTAGATTTTTTAAGATTTTTTTTTTTTTTAATTTAATAGTTTTTTAGCTAGTTATAATTTTTAATAACTTTATTAATTTTTAAATATTAAGTATTATATAAATATATAAGATTATATATAATAATAAAGTGGATCTTTTTAATAATAAATAATTTATGCTTTATATTAATTTCTTATATTTTAATCTTTTTAATTTTAGTTAATAATTTATAAATAGCTGTAGCTAAGGCTATATCTTTAAAGCTTATTATAATATGTTAAATATAATAATATTATAATAAAAAATATAATAATAATAAAAATACAGTTATAATAATAATAATAAAAAGTTAAAAAAATAATTATTTAATAAAACATTTGCTTACTTATTATTTTTACAGTATTTTATATAAATATAAGTATATGTATTATATTTAATAAGGCTTAATTAACAAGCTTAAAATAAATATTTTTTTTATTAAAGTTTAGCCTTTAAATGTTAATAAAAAATAAAAAAAGTTTTAACTTAAAGCGTGCGCTAGTTATAAGTTTTAATTTATGCTTTTAATTTATTATATAAACTAGTTATATAAAATAATTTTAATAATATTACATATAATAATTATTAAATACCTATGTAACTATTATTAATTTTATTATATATATATAATTAAGTATAAAAAAAAAGCAAGCGTTATATATTTATTTAACATTTTAAAAAAGATTATATTATAACGAAAGTTATAAAGGTAAATAGTTTAAGCATTAATATACTTTTATTGCTAAGAAAATAATCTAGTTTAAAAAAAAAAAACATAAAGGTTAAAAGTAGCTGTAAGTATAAGCAAATATATGCCCTTATAACAAAAGCAATAAATATAAATATTATTCACTATTTTTACACATTATATAATAATTGCTTAATTTAGCCGCGGGCACTAGCCCTACGCATTAGCCACACATAAACTTAAACATAGCTTAAAGCTATAACATATATTATTTTACTTATATTATATAATTATAAATATTAAAAAATATTTATAATATATAAAAAAAGTAATAAAGGTAATATTAATATAACTAGTAGTTAAGACGTTTTATATGGACTAGCTAGCAGTAGTAGCCACAGGTCACGTGACTTTAAGTTATATAACTTCAGGTCATATAACTACAAATCACGTAACTACAGGTCACATGACCTGTAGCTATAGGTTACACTTATATTTCTTTTTTAATCTATATAAATTTTTTAAAAAGTAATAATTAACTATTATTAAATATTATTATATTATGTTTTTTTATATATATAAAATTTATTTAATAATAAATATATATATATATATATATTATTTATATATATATATATATACTTAAATATATATATATATATATATTTAAATAATAAAAAAAAAAAGTAAAAGTAATATATTTAAATAATTGTTTTATTAATATATAAAATAAAAAAAAAATTTAAGTAATTTTTATAAGCTAGTTTTAAAACATTTTTAATAAATAAAAAATATAAAATAAAATTAACATTATATTTTTAACTTTAAAAAGTTATAAATTTATTTTAATTTATTATATTTTTATAAAATATAATATTTAATTTAATTTATTTATTAATTAATTATATATAAAACTATTTATATTATATTAATAATAAATTATTTAATTTATTAATTATATAAATATTATTTTTATATAAAATTATTATTATTAAAAAAATAAAATAAATATTATAAATTTTATAAATTAATTTATTAAAATATATTTATAATTTATATATAATAAATATATATTAATAATTATATAGCTATTACTAATTATATTATATATATATAACTAAGTATAAAAAAAAAGCAAGTGTTATATACTTATTAAATATCTTAATAAAAATTAAACCAATCTATATAGCGCTCGGGTTAAAGTTAAGCATACGTTTAAGCTTTTAACTTTATTAAAATTTGTTATAATTCCCTTATTAAAAATTGTGTAGTAGTAATACACCTAATTAAAATAACGTGTTATATGTTGTTATCTTTGTTAGATTTTCTGCCCTGCTTAATACACCTAATTTAATGTTGTGGTTATATATTGCTATCCTTGTTAGTTACAGGCCCTATTAGCTATACTTAATAAAAACAAAACTTTTACCCTAAGCTAGTTATATCTTCTAGCTTTTTGTACGTTACACCTAATTAAAACGTTAAGTTTTATATTAATATCTTTATCGTGTTATTTATTTATTAATACCACTTAATTAATATTTTAAGCTTTGTATTATTATCTTTACCTTTATATATATCCGAGCTTTAAATTATAGACTAAATATATAAAGCTTAAAAATAAAAGCTTCGGCTAGCTAATATAACTAATACAGCTAGCTTAAAATATAGCCAGCACGGTTAAAAATACGTATAATAAAAAGGCCGGCTAAAGCAAAGGCTAGACCGTTAAAAACGGCCAAGTTCCTAGCCGGCCTTTTTATTACGCATATTTTTAACCGTGCTAGCTATATTCTATATATTATATATTATATTAAAATTAAGCTTTACTGGCCAAGCTTTCCCTTTTAACAGCAGCTTGCCTAGCGCCTTTAAATTTTATTAACTAGTTATACTAGCCGCGTAAGCTTTTTGCTTTTAAATTTTATAAAGATTTAATTTTTTGTAATTTTAAACGTTTTAATACCTTAAATCATAATTATATAAAAAATTTAAATAAATTAAAAAAATATTAAAATTTAATAATTAATAAGCTATTTTTTTAAATATTTATATAAACTTTTGCTTTTACTTTTGCTTACTTAATCAGGTTATTATTTATACCTTTTTAATTTTTTTTGGTATTATTAGCCCTGCTTTTTTTATTAAAATTTTAAAATAAAAATAACGTTAAAGTTTTTAATAATTAAATAATAACGTTAACAGTTTTTCCGCTTTTTTAAACATTATAAATAAACTAATATAACGTTTTCTTGTTGTTTAATTAAAAAGCAAACATTTTATTTTTAAATAAAAGGTTTATATACTTTAATTAATACAGCATTATTTTATCCCTCCTCTTAGCTTTAAATTTAACCTAGTTTTTAAGCCTTACCTAGTATTAAAAGGCAATAATTTTAATAATATAATATAATATAATAATAATTTAATAAAATAAGCCTAATAATAAGTTATAAACTAGGTTAAAATTATAAAAAAAAAAAATTAAAAACTACTTATAATAATCTTATTATAAACTTCTTTTTAGTTTTATTTTTTTTATTTTTTTTTTATAAGTCTGTTTTAAATATTAAAAGTCAGGAGGCAGAAGGCGGCAGATAGTTAAGCGCCTTTTTTTGCCGCAGTTTATTAAAATCTTAATCTTGCAGTAAATTTTCTTTACCTAAAGGGGGAGCGGATTATTTTTTTTAATCTTGCCCTTAAATTTAAAGCTGTAGTCAAACTATAGCTATAATATAATAACGCAGCTCTAGCAAGCATTACTATTATTAATAGGTTAAATATATAAATAATATTATATACCTACGCCTATACTTCGGGATAAATATATTTCTACTAGGCCGGATAACTAATAAAGTTGTTTAATTTATATACTTTAACTTTAATATTAATAAAAATAAGATATAAGAAACTAATATAAATAAAGCTATAAAATAATAAATAAAAGCTTTTAATTATATTATCCTTAAGCTATAAAAAGAAGAGGGGGGGTTATAAATAAGCTTGCTATTTTAAAAAACCGCGGCAGCAGATTAAAACGTAAAAATAACCGTAAAAAATAAACGCTGTGGGCATTTTACGTTTTAAAAAATTATATTATACAACTAGGGGTTAATATAAATAATATAAATATAAAAAAATTATTAACAATATTTTTTTTATATTTAGTTATATTAAAAAAAAAATGGCTAAAAACGTATAAATATTAAACTGCTATATAGAAAAGCTGCGGCAAAAAGTTAAAGCGTAAAGGCCGCCGTAGAAAATAAACGCTGTAATAATAAGAAAAAACAGCTAAAAAGCAAAAAAATTAACAGTAATACCTAGGCAAAACCTTTTCATACCCGCAAGTTTATAACAAGAATAACATTTACTTATAAAAGGTGATATATAAGCTAGACAAAGAGATACTTATAAAAGCGTGGTACGTTAAAACTGCTTTTAAATCTACGTTATTTTAAAATATCTAAATATTTTTTTTTAATTATTTTATATATAAGTTGGAGTAAGTTGCAGCAGGCAGGCTGGCTAGTTAAAGCAGCAGGTAATAATATAAAAGCTAAAAAAGCAAAAATATTAATAAAATTAATAAAGCTAATAATAAAAATAATAAAAACGTATAAAAAAAAATAAGGGACGGTATAAAAACAGCAATATAAATAAAAAATCTACGCGGGTCTTTATAAACTAAAATTAATAAAATTTAAAAATAAAAGAGTTTTCTGCGCAAAAATCTAAAGGAAAATAAGTTTCTGGTTTTAAAACTTAAATATAAATAAGATTTTAATTATATTAAAGCTTTAAATTTAAATATATGCTTATAAATAAAAACAGAAAAAGTTATTTTTTTTTAATATTATATATTATATACCTATTAAATTATACGTAAAAGCTAATATTATACTCTTCACTTTCTACTTTATAGGCTAAAATTTATAAAATAGGTTAAAAAATAAAATAAAAGAAATTTTAATAAAGTTTATTATAAGGCTAATAAAAAATAAAGCCGGTCTACAGAGTATAGCTAAATCGGAAAACTTAAAAAATAATAAAATAGCTAGCTAAATTATTATAAAGCGTTTATCAAGCAACTTATCTTATTTTTCGGCATTTTATACAAATTAAAAGAATATTTAATAATTAATTTTAATAGTTTTATAAAAAAAATAAAATTATACCAAAGTTATTTAACAGAAGTAAGGTTATTTAAATATAGGGTTAGGCCGCTGTTTTAAAAAAACTCCTACAAAGGGGCGCCTAGTACTAGCTTTTATTAGCACCGGTAGTAAGAAATTATTATAAAAAACTATCTTATATAAAGATAAACCACTAATAGCTTCTTTTAAGCTTTATGATTAGTTGTAGGGCAAGTAAACCTGGTTATATTTTTATATATAATACTACGTTCTAAAATCTTACGCTTTAAAAACAATTAAATAGGTTTTTTTGTATTAAAGTAAAATGTTTTAAGTTTTATAAAGTGTTGGACGTATTACGTAATATTTAGAGCAGAACAATTTAAATAATATGATTATTTAAAAAAAAATCTAACGGTCTTGTAATAATTACTACACCGTTATCAAACTTTCGCAATGCCTCGCAATATTTACAGCTACATACTGCCTCCTTAGACCAATAGAAAAAAAGGTATTTTACATATAAATCTCTAGCTTGTAAATATAAAAGTTAGGGCTTTTTATATAGCAGCAACAGCAAATGTTTAAAACTTACTTATATATTGCTATTAGTATTCAAAAGTTATAATAGCTATAATAGGAAGCCTAGTTTTATTAACCAATTAATAGTTACCATTTTTTGGCGGTTTTTAAAATAGTATAAGTGCTAAAAAATAAAGTATAATATATTTATTAAAAGATCTATCTTATCCTGGCTTATGCTTAAGAATAATTAAATAATAACAAATTTTAATATCGCTAAAGCTATATTAGCTTCTATAAATAATTAATTTATTTAATAAAAACTTAAAAAAGCTAAAAAGATTTATATATATGTATAATATATAAAAAAAATCTTAAAATAAATAAATAAAAAAATCAGGTCTATATAAACCTGGGGGAAATAAGTAATTAAGTAATAGTTTAAATCTATCTATTTTTGCTCTTTAGCTTGTTTTCTAACTTGAACCCCGCAGGGGAATCTAAAAGGCGAAGCAACATTAACTTATAAAAATATATAAAAACCAGTTTACCGGTTAAAATATTATTAAGGGCAGGATTAATAGGTTTTTTGATAATTAAAAGCGGGATAGGCCTTGTTAGCCCTTAAAACCACTGCTGCAGCTTATAAAAGCGGCAAAATTACCAGGAAGTAATTAAAACTAATAGGCTCTTATAAAAGCAAGCCGGAATAAGTAGAATTTAATAAATTAATTTAAAGTTAAAGTGTAGGAAGCTATACATAATTATATATTGCGCAGTGTTAAAAAAATAATATAAAAAAAAGGTGTAGTAAAAAGAGTAATAAAAAGTAGTAGGCTGCAAAAGTTGTTGCAGCATAGCAAACAATACTTTAAATATATTTTTATACTGCCGCGCTATTTAAATAATCAAGTTAACTACCTTTAATATTATCTACTTTAAACACTTTGAATATTAAACCTTTTATAAAAAATATTTATAGCAATATTTGTTTAAGCTTAAACTTTTAAATAAATATTCCTTTATAATATAAAAACAGATGTTATATACGTAATAATGTTAGTGCTTTTTAGTCCTTAGATAAATTATGTTTACAACTTATAAATAGAAAAGAATACTGCTAGAAATACTGCTGGGTTATACTACTTTTATTCCCTGGACAATAAATATATATTTAAGTCTAGTCTGTACGTGATTCTACAACGTACCTCTTTTTTTTTCTCTTTGTCTTTATTTTTTGTTTTTTATATAATATAGCATATATTGCTGCGGAGCTTTGCCTTTATTTATATACTAAGCGCGAATGCTTTTAATAATACTATTAAAAACTTAACGCTTATATTAAATAAATAGGGTTAATTATAATAGAAAAAAAAAGAAAAGAACAAAGGAAAAAAAAAGCGAAACAAATACAGATAATTTTACTATAGCGTAATAATTATTTATTTTATTAACTTAAACGGCTTAGATTTAGGCGTATTTTAGTTATATTTTAATATAAAAAAAATAATTAGATGATTTAATATATAATTAGCTAAATTAGCTAAAAAGATATCAAATATAGCCGAATCTAGAGATAAATTAAAGTATTATAAATATAATGGTTTAAATACGTGAATTATAATTTTAAAGTTTAAAGTTTATATAAAGGGCTAAAGGGTTAAGGCGTAATATTTATTATTATATTAACTTTTAGCAATAGATTTTAATCTTTTTAGACCTTCCTGTTTAGCTATGTTATTTTTTTATTTAATTACTACCTTTTTTAATATTATCGCCTGGCTGCTTTCTGATTTAAATAATCATGTAATGCCCTGCTAATTTAGTTAAATTTTATCAGTCTAGGATGCGTAATTTTTTATATTTCTTCCTAAGCTAAAGTTTATAGGCCTGCTTGGCCCGTGGCCGTTTTAACATCCGAAAACAGTCTAAATAAACATATTATAACTATTAAAGCTAAGTTATATAATTATAACAAGTTTATAAGGCCTGCTTAGCCCGTGGCCGTTTTAACATTTAAAAGCAGTTTAAACAAACATATTATAATTATTAAAGTTAAATTACGTAATTATAATAAATTTAAAAAGCAGTTTAATTAATTTAGAAAATAGCTTAACGAGCTAGATTTAATAATTTTAAACTAAATTAACAATAATAGGGTGTTTAATTTATACGATTTAAAAGCTTTAATATAAGGAGTGCTAAGAACGTTATAGTTAAAATAATCTATTAATAATAGATAAGCTCCGGTTTTTTTGCTAAGACTTGCGGCTTTTACTAAGTAACCCGCTGTTTTTTAGCCCGATAGCAGATTAACCACGTTAATCCTAAAAGCGGAGGAGCTTATATACGCTAAAATTACTGCCGCTAAAGAACATATAATTAAAAACAGTTGCGCGCGTAGCAAAAAAAAGGATAACTAATATTCTGAACTACTAAGTCGTAATAAACCATGTTTTAAAACTATAAAGCAAAAGATTTTAAAGCATTTATATTTTAAAACGTGTATTTAATTTATAAAATAGTAGAAAATTGTAAGTTCTGCTTTAGTAAATTAACTTAAGCGCAGGAGAGCTTGATTAGAAATATAAGGCCTTAAAAGGCGAAGTAGGTTAATTTATAAAGCAGGAGTTGCTAGAACTTTATTTTTAAGAGCTGCTTAATATTATTATTATAAATTCTAGCTAAAATAATAATATTAATAATTTGTAGTGTAGATTTTTTATTATTAATTATATTGTTAAAACGTTAGTTATTTAATTTTAAAACCTAAATATAAAGCAGCTAGTAGAGATAATTAATAGTTAATAACGTAGTAGCGCCGTCTAGTCCAAAATAAATAAACCAGGGCGTAGGATAAGCTAATGCTTAGTTATATAGCACGGGCTTTATAATTAAACAGCTACTACTTTTTATAAATATATAAGCTGCTGCGTTATTTATATTAGTTATTTATTTATTTTTATTAATTAATAGCGCTGTAGTAATATTCTGCTAAAAGAAAAGTTTATTTATAGTACTGCTTAAATAGTGCGCGCAATTATATCTGCCTAGGTTAACATAGCGGGGCTAATTGCTGCGTAATAAACAATAGTTTTAAAATAAGTCTGCCTTAAGTATTAGTAGTTATTTTTTTTATTTTTTAGTTTACGCGGTGTTTAAAATAAAGATATTTAAAGTAAAGGCGGTTACTACGGGCTATAATAATTATAGTTGTTTAGCAGCGTTCTTTCTGTTTTTTTTTTTTTTTTAGCATAGATTTAGTACGCTTTTTTTTATTAAGTAATTATTTTAGCTATTTTATTATAATTTCTTTTGCTTGCTTTATTATAATTTTTTTTACTTGTTTTATTATAATTTTTTTTGCTTACTTTATTATAATTTCTTTTGCTTATTTTACTACGATTTTTTTTATTTTTTATTAATTTATTAAGCCCGCATGTTTTTTTAAGCTTGCTTAATATCTGCTTTTATATATTAAGCTATAATATAAGTTAGTTAAAAATTTTTTCCCCGGTAGAATTAGGCCTTGTTATTATTTCTTAATTTAGGAACTATTTTTAGCTTGTTTTTTAATCGGCCGTAGTTAACAGGACTAATAGCTTGTAATTATATTATTAATATTTATATACAGCGTTTTACCTTTTTTTTATTATAAGTCTAGATCCCGGTTATGTTATATTAAACAGTATAAACTATTTGTCCAGCTAAAGCATAATTAGATTAATTAAAAAAGTGTATAACTAGCTGCGCTAAAATTATTTAGACGATAATATTGTTTTATATAAAAATTTCGCCAGAACTTTCTAGCATTAAAAAATTAATAACCAAACTTTTATTAAGCTTTTAATAAATATAAATAAGTTTTATAGCTTAATTTAGCGTTATAACATAAAACAAATTAATAATTATTTCTATATACGTAGCAATTTTTATAAGTTTTACGTTAAATAGCAGCCAGCTTTAAATAGCTTGTTAATAATATTATACGTTATAGGTTATTATATATCCTTTAATAACGTATTTATTTTTAGCTAAAAATTAAATTATAGGTATATTTTTAATATTAATTTATAGCTTTATACGTAGCATTAATAAATTTTAATAAAAAAATTATATTTAATATAAAAGCGGAAGAAAAGCTTATATAGCTGTTGACCTTTAGCAGAAAAAAAGCCCGGGGTGTAATTATTTTAGCATATAGTACTCCGGGTTGGACTAGGCGAAAGCGAAGCCTAACTGGCAGCGGAGGCAGAGGCGCCAGCCTTTCCGATCTGTAGTATATTAATAGCAAAAATAATACTCTAAATCTAGCGAAACATATATAACGCGAAATAACTAGCCCTAGGCCTACTTATATGTCTTTTTTAAAAAATGATTTTTTTGCTATAATAAGAGAACTATTATACAAAAAAAGCCGGCTTCCGAATATTAATAGCAGAATTCTTAGTTATATTAATTTTAAAATAAAAGCTAGTTTTAATACTACTAGTAATAATAACTCTAATATTAAGGTTATTAATAATAATATTAGAAATATTAATAATAATTTTAATAACGTTAATAATAATACTAGTAAAACTAATAATAATAATAATAATATTAATAAGGGCGGCGGTGTAATAAAATTATTATAGTTATAAAAATCTAATATTACTTTTAATTTAATTTTTAGTTTTAAAGGCTGATCTATAAACCGCGATATTAAGCCTAAGTATTAAAAAAATATATATGTTATGCTAAAGTGCTTAAAGTCCAGTACTTATATAAAACTTTGCAAATTTGCCAGACCCTTTTTTAATTATTAAGCTTATAGCGCGTAATAGATAATAATTTAAACAGCTATATATAAAGTTTAGTTTAAATTGTTTGGCAATATAATAAAATTTAATAAAATTATTAAAGTTATTATTATGTTTATTTTATTTATTATAATTAAAATTAATTATACTAAAGTTAAAAAGTTTTAAAACAAAGGAATTATAACTAATAAACGTTAGCACTTATTAAAAAATATAAGCTTTAACGTTACTTGCCCGAGCTAATAAAAATTACTATACCTTATTTAATGTATATATATTTGTTCCAAGGCGCCGTATTATATTATAATAAATAAGCTAACGTTATTAATAGTTTATATAATATTACTATTACTTCTTAGAACTTAAAACCATAAATTTAAAACTATTATTAATTAAACTAATCTTATTATTAATAATTTAAAACTTACCGTTGCTCACGCCTTATATAAAAATAATAAATATTATTATATTAATTTATATTAAAATTAAACTGTTATAACATCCTGGACGTCCGTCGAACTAAATAAAAATAAAAATTAATAAAGCGTTAAAATAGTAATAAGTCTTTACCCTAGATTAAATAAATATTTTATCTTTATTACTTTTTATAGTATAAAACTATTATATAGCTGGTATTATAATAAAACTTATAAAAAAAATATCTTTAACGTAGCGTTTATATTTTTTAACAAGTTCTACTGTTATTATAACATATTAAAAAATATTAGGCCTTTTTGTATTTTTAGTTAATTTTAAAAAAACAGCAATTCTAACTACCAGCCGTCCGTTTTTATATTATTAGGTTTTTTATTATAAAGCGGCCTAATTTTATTAACTAATACGTTTTATTATTATTTACTTTATAAAAAGTCTTTCTAATACGGCCGCACGCTCCCCGGTTTTAATAACGAAAATAATATAAAAAAGTATAACTAGGCCTATAAATATTTAATTAATTATAACAAAGGTTCAAATAAAGCTAAAAAAAAGCAAGCTATAGATTTTTTATTTAAAATAAAAATAAAGCTAATCCTTCACGTTATTATAGCTTATTAAAAAACGGATATGTTTTACAGACATTTAATTTAACAAGGCAGCCGAGGTCTTTAAATTAAGATAGTTTTTTGTCCGGTATAGCCAGGCGAAAATTAAAAAACATTAAAAGCCTTAACAACAAATGTCCGTAATAATGTTCGTACTTTATACCGGAAAAGCATTTAGCAGTAAAATAGCACCAGTTATAAAAAGTCTAAGCCAATTTTTAAATCTATTAAAGCTAATATTTTTAATTATTAAAATATCGGAATAATTTTCCAGCTAAAGATTATATTTAAAGCATAAAATTTTTAGAACTTTTTAAAGCAAAATCTATTATATTTATTTTTATTATATCTTCTGCTTATAAATATAATCTAAAAACAGGACATAAAACATGGAAATATTAATACGGTTAGATTTAAGGCCTATAAAATATCCCTTGCTATTAATAAAAATTATGGCCCCTATAACTAAATGCTTATTATTTTAGCAAAATCTCCTTTATAAGCATATTCTTAACAGCTTGCTTTTTAGTCTTCAAAATATCAAAAGCTCGCAGAGTTTGTTATAAATATAATATTATATAAAGGTTAATTATTAACCGCCTAGGACCTAAGGCCTAATAATAAAATAAATATCCGCTATATAATGGTGTTTATAAATTCCCCGTTATTTTTTTTTATTATTTATATACTTTTAACTAGTAATTTTCCCAGTATTAAAATAATTTGCTTAAACTTTTTAGTTCTGCAAAATAAAAGAGAATATAATACGAAGTTAATTATAAACGTATTAAACAGCCCCTATAAAGTTAGATCTCTAAACATGATTATTATTACTACTTACTAGGTCGGCAGCATAGGCTTAAACTTTTAAAAGGCTAATTATTACGTATTAATAAAGCCCGCTTTAAAATTAAAAAATAAAATATAAGCTGCTACAAGAATTAACCGCTTAAAGCAAACAATATAGCCTATAATTATTAAGTTATATAAGAACGGAAATTTTATTAAAATAGTTCGGCTACGTTGTTAAAATAACCATAATATGTTAAATAACTAAAAAAACAAAGGTATTCCGTGGGCCAAACTTATAAAAAACTGATCAAATAGCAGAGGACGTTTTTAACACGTGCAAATATTTTAGCCCTACCTGGTTATTATAATTAACGTATATATAATTAACACCTTGCTACGTAATAAATAAATTATATTTAACTACCCGTAACTATTAAAAAAATTATATTACGGTTAATATATATATAACTAACACTTTGCTATAATAAATAAATTATATTTAGCTACCTATAACTATTAAGAAAATTATATTAAAGCTAATATAAATATAACTAACACCTTGCTATAATAAATAGATTAATTATATTTAGCTACTTATAACTATATTAAATAAATTATCTATAATCAGGAAATAATCTTATTAAATAGATCTAGATAAAAAAAAAAAAGCTTGCTGTATAATCAAAATATTAATATATTAAGAGTTAGTTTTTATAAATTAAGTAATAATAATAAAAAATAAAAGATCTTTTTATTAAAGCGTTTTAAAAAATAATAATATTATGTTATTATTAGTTCGGCTAATAATAATAATAAAAGCAGGAACTGGGCAGTTTATATGCTACCGGGCGCGCGTTTAGTTTATAGTTCTTTATAAAAACCTTATTATTTTTATTTCCAGATCTATTTAATTAATTTAAGTTTTATTTCGTAAGTAGCTTTACTCTTTTTATTTATTTTAATTAACCTAAAGGGCGGCTTTTTTTTTAGCTAATTTTTTGTATTATAGTTCGGTAAAAACCTTATTTTACTCCTAAAATCAGAGCGCCTACAGGATATAACGTAAAAAAGTGCTTTTATGTTTATTCCGCGGCTTTACTGCTTAGTAATTTATATAAGTCCAGGCAAACTTTAAAATAAAAAGACCGCTACTGCTTTAAATTTTTTTACGGATTACCCGGCGGTTAAATAAAATTAAACGCTACTATAACTAAGTCGACGGATTAATCAAACCTGCCTACTCTAGGGTTTAGTCTAGCAAAATCGGGGCAATAATATATAGGTTAACCTATAGCAATTAAAAAGTCTAAAAATTTAACGCTTAATATATTTAGTAATACTAGGATCTATTTTTATATTTATAGCAAAATTTTTATTATTATTTTTAAAACAGCGTTTATAGCAAGCAGCACGTTATAGTCCCGTTTAAAAAGTTAGCAGCTTATTTAAATAAGTAAGTTTTTTATATATATATAAAGATGCGGACAACTTATCGTTTTTATTGCGTTTTGAACAAGATAGAAACTTAGTTATTTATAATTTAAAATATATCCGTCCGTTTTTCTTGTAGTAGCTATATAATTTTATTTACTTTTATTGCTTTATTTATTTCTATTACCCTTCCCCCCCTGGTTAGCTAGTTCTATTATCCCGGGACTAGCATCTACTAATATATAAAACGTTAAGGTATCCTAATTCGCCCGTCTTGCCTACGGCCCTTTAATACAAGCTTAATAAATAATAATACTATTTTTAATTATGCGTAAAAAAGAATAATTAGCTAAATAAACATATGTTTATTATTATAAATATTATAAAACTAGTTATAATAATATTTTAAACATGGTTAACTAAAAAATATTTATTATATTTAATAATATAGCTACTATATATTATCTTATAAAGGCGTTATATATAAAGCTTAAGTTATTTAAAACTAATTAGCCGGCCGGCCGGCATAATAAGCAAGAATTCCTATCTAATAAACAAAATTTTATATAATATATCTAAAGTAAGATTTAATTAAAAAAACGTCAAAGCGGCCTTTTATAAGCATAGTTATTAAAAGTACGTATATATTAGCTAAAGCTTAGCTACTAGTTATTAATTTATAATTTAGCATTATTTTTTATTTTTATAAATTGCTCCTATGTTTAAATCATTAATTATTAAAAAGACGCAAAAGGATGGCCAGGTAGTTTAGCCATAACTTATTAGTACGATTTTACGCCAATGTTTTCCCACCATTTCGCAGCAATATATTTAAATCTAGTTAACTATTAATTATATTTTTTATAAACTTTTTAATTAATATTTTTTAAGCTTTATTTTTTAAATATTAAGGTTAGAAAATCGGATTTAATACTTATAAAGCTATTTACTAATTACGTTATATGCTTAGGCCTTAGTATAGCTAAAAAAGCTATCCCTGTTATAATATAATTATAATATTATCTAAATATCGCTACTACGAACAAAAAAGTAATTGCCTCAAACACTAGCAATATTTAAGCTTAAATTTATAAATATAGTTCTTAAATCTAAATATATTAATCCACCTAAGCAAGCCAATCCTACTAATAAATATTATTAATATTAATCGTATAAACATTATGCTAGTCTTTTTAATAGTTTAATTGCCTAATTTTTAAAAAAAGCCCGTCTAATATGCGGCAAGCATATTAGCTTCATGTTCGGCCTAAAATCAGCTATTTTAATAAATATAAATAGCCTTGCCGATATATTCTGCCGTTTAAAACAAAAACCTTATAAAAGCTAAAAAACCCAATATTTAAAAAAGCGGTTATGTTTTAAAGTTTAATTTCTATTATAAAATATAAATATAAAAAGCTATCTTATCTAGCGTTATATTACCCGACGTAGCACCAAAGCCGCTCTCGTCTGCTATAATATCTAGTCTAAACATTACTAATTAGCTGCAGCAAAGCGGTTACGCTTTCTAGCGCTATATTAACTATATTATTTTTACTAATTTGCACGCCGCTGGCCAGGAAAAACTTTTGGCGGATTTTTATTAAAAATATAATCTTAAGGCCAGGGTAATTAAAAAAACAAGCTTAAGCGAAATTATTTTTTATATTTATAAGAATTTTTATTAGTTGCTCTAAGTTATTTTCAAAGTTTATTAATATGTCTTAAGGGTTTGTTTTTTTAATATTATGTTATTTATCCGAACCCTTTAATATAAAAATAATATATTTAAAACTATGTTTTAAAATTAAATTCTAGTTAAATAGTACAATTAAAGCGGCTATGTTTTCAAATATTAAATCTAATTATAAAGTTTATATTAAGTTTTAAAATTAATTAGTATAAATAAACTTAACGCTCTTTATAGCAGTAAAACGCGCAGGCATAATGTTTATAAAGTATATTAAGCAGTGATCAATATTATTAAACATAAAATATATACTGTTATAAATATCTGCTACGCAGCTTATAAAAATTAAGCAACCTTGTTTAGCTGCTGCAATATTATTATTAGTTAACGTTTAGGTTTTTTCTAGCGTTTAACGCGTTAATAATTATTAAATATTATTTATTTAAAAAAGCAGCTTTTAGATTGTTTTAAAACGTATATTTTTATTACTAAACTAGATTTCTTAAAAGTAAAAGTTATTTTTCCGCAAATAAAAACAGGCCAGGTGGGCAATTATTAAAATAAAGCACATAACATTTTCGGAAATAAATAAATATCTTAATATTTATTATTAAATCTATAATTATTAATATTATAAAAACTAAAACTAGCGCTTTTAATTAACTTTTAAAAAAAATCGTGTAACTAGCTCTCTAAACTTATTTATATTAATTTTCAGTAATAGTTTTAGCTTATAATAAAAATATATTACTAACTTTTCCTCCCGAAAAACTATTAATAATATAATAAATAAAAAGCGCTAGCGCTATTTAATAAATATTAAAGTAATATTGTAAGCTGGGTTAAATATTATTTAATACGATCAGCTAAAAAGCGTTACTAAAAAAAAAGCTAGTAATATAAGGATATTTATAATATATAATATATATTAAATATTAATAACTTTATAAAATAGGCCGCGTTAACAGTGGTTAAAGTGCCTGCTAATTAAACAAAAGTACAAGGCAAATATTAAAACCAGCAGGAAAATCTACCGTTTATACATCCTTTAATTTATAACTATAATTAAAAATAAAGTCCATAGCATAAGGTAATCGTAAATACAAAAAATCTATTTAATACTCAGGTATTTATAAATTTGCTACTATAAAACCAGTAGGTAATCTATATATTATAGTTGCTTATTTAATATTAAGATCTAACCCTGGGGCAAACGCTTCCCAGGGTTAGGCACCGGGCAACGTTTTAATAAATTTCGTAAAAGCAAGAAAAAAAAAAAAAAAACTCTTTTTTATTTACTAAAAATAACGCGGGTTAATTTAATAAACCAGGACCAAATCAGAAGGGCAAATAATCTTTACGTTTTAAATTAGTTTAAATTTTAGTTTATATAACCCAAAAATACTGCCGCAGTTTTATAAATAAATTCGCAGCTTTTATCTAAATAGTTATTATTTAGCTATATAATTCAGGTCTAGTTATTTACACGTATTTAATATCTTTAGAACTAACTATTAAAATATAAACATAAAGTAATAAAACGGAAAGAAAATATATATATAATAACTTTCTAGCGATTAAAATACTAAATAAGCGGTTTTAATTTATAAACGCGTCTTTAGTTCGCACTTTTAAAAAAAGTAAGTTTAATAACTGTGCAGCATTATAAAGAAATGCTTTTAGCGCCGAAGGACCGTCCACGATTTAATTTTTTAAATTAAAATTTATCTTAATTAAATAAATTTAAAAGTTTAATAATCCTAAAAAATAAAAAAAAATTAATAATAATAACGTTCTTATAAATATTAAAAATTAGACTATAGATATTATCTAAACTCCTTTGTTAGCATTTCTTTTTGCTGGATTTTAAAATTATCCCGGCGTAAAGCCAAGGAATAAAAAGAACTTTTAAGCATTAAATTAAAAAAAGCAGGAGAAGCGGAGATAATAGTTGGTTAATAATTACTATTTAACATCTTTTTATTAAACTTAATATTTTAAAAGTGGCCGCTTTTTTTATTATATTTTTTATTAAAATTAATACGTTTAATAGTATATTATTTCTTTTTATTTATTTTTTTACAATGTTTAATAGTATAGATTTGAGTTTATAAAGCTTTTTTTAAAGGCCGAAAGTATCGGATTATTTAAGCGCGATCTTTTTTCCATGCCAACAACTTAAGACGAGGTGTAAAAATATAACGAATCTTGAAGTGGATGCCTTAAGAGTATTAAAAGTGCTGCTTATTATACTATAAGAAAAAAAAATTATTAATAATAAAAAGCACTTAAATATTATACATATAAATTAAGATAACAACAACAAACTTTTACCCTGCGCTATTTATAATTACTGCAGCTGCTTTAAGATTTTCAATAGGGTTTTTTTATCGTTGCCTTTAGATGGTGTAGGCTTAAGCTTTTTATAAAACTTTATAATGCTTATATCTTTTTACTTATACTTATGTTTATTAAACATACGTAACGCTGTCTTTGTAATAGTTTAAATCTGTTAAAAGGCCGTGTTAGCGGTATTAATATTAATTATTAGTTAGTTTGCTAGACTAAGACAAGCAGCTATATAATATCTTTTATATATTTTAATAACATGACTAAGGAATACGGTTTTTTTTTTTTGCTAAAACAGGTTTAATTATATTATCTAATATTTTAACGCTTTTTATTTATTTTATTTAATAACTATACGCGATTTAAGAATACGTTTTTCTGAATTTAATTTATTAATATATCTCTAGTTTAGCGGTACTTTGCCTTTAGGCTTTTTTTAAGCAGCTGCGCCGGCAACTAAACCTGACAAAAAGTCTGCCGTTAGTTTTGGCTTTTTTACTTTTACTTCTAGAATTTAAAGCTATATCATATATTAATAAGCTTTTTTTATGATAATAATTGAATTAAACGCGGAGTTTGCCGTTAGTTTTATTTTTTCTACTTTTATATCACCTGCACTTTTTAAAATCTTTTTCGTAATTATAGCAGAATACTACGTTTTTAAATTAAAGTAGTAAGCTATTACGCATGTAATATTTTTATTATATACTTCGCACCTTTTAATACTACATTATTAAATTATTTTTTATTTATTAAACTTATTTACTTATATTTTTTCCATTTTAGGTGCTTAGGTCTGCCCTCCTCGACTTAATATTTTACCTTATAGTTTAGCTTTTTTCCAAATTTTTAATCCTTTTTTCCCCGTAAATGCCTATCTATATATATGTTAGAACTTAAGGTCCTAACATTAATCTTCTGCAGCGAAAGCTTTTCAGCGCTACATTAACATAATCTTTTATATTATTTTAGTTATTTTTATCTTATAAAACTTTAATATCTAACGGTCAAAAGGCAAGTCTAAATCATAATAAAGTATTTATTTTTATTTATACCTAACCCCGGCCCCGTACACGCCTAAAGTTCTCTTTTAAAGCTAAATAATATAAATATCTTTAGTTTTAATTAAAAAAAGGCCAGCAGCGTGCTTATTATAGTTATACAAAATAATATAAATTAATTTATTAATTTTTCAAGCAATCAGGATAATTCCGCGTATACGCTTTAAAAAGCAGGTAGCAGCACCGGCCACAATAATAAAGATTTTCGGCTAACTTTTAAAAAGCTAGCCAATAAAAACGGCTAAAAACGCTGTTTAAAATATTTTACTATAATTAAGCTTAATTATAACCACTATTATATAACATAAATATTTATTTTTAGTTTTTAAAAGCTATACTAATTATATTATCCCCAGCTATATATACGGGGCGTAGTTTTACTATAAATATATAGCTGTTTAAAAAACGTGCCGCTGCTACGGATAAAAAAATAACAACGCCAAGAACGGTATAATTATTATTCCTAAATTACTAAAGCTAGAACTTAAACAATAACGTACCGCTTAAATGTATAAAACTAGTTTCCGTTCCTACGTAAATAAAAATAAAGCCGGCAAGGCGTGGTATTATTAATATAATTACGCAAGGTTTATTCTGCTAAAAAAAATTAAAAGTAAAATTACTTATTATAGCATATATAACTTTTAAATATATATTACTTATAGAAAAAAAGCATACGTAAACACTTTTATTTTAAATAAGCCCGGCAACCATAAAAAACAGCTTAGCTTGCAGCGGTGCTAACAGTATAAAGCTATTATTAAAATTTATAAAAATTATTATAATATTATATAAATGCTTGTCTAGCCGGAAGAAAATGTTTAATCATAATAATAATAATATATAAGTATAAATATACAAGCAGACTTAACTTTAGTAATATAAGCATTAAATATTAAAAATATAAGGAGCAGGGCAGAGTTTATTATAAAAAGGCCCGTAAAAAGATTATTGCTTGTTATACTAGCATAATAAAAGGTCACGCGTTAATAATAAACAGTTATTTCGCCGTTTTTTAAAATGCCGCTTTATACTTATGCAGCAGGTATTAATTTTAAAAAAATAACTAGCGCTAATTAAACTACGTATAAATTATAATATTTAAAACTTAACTAAAAGCGCTAGGCAAATTATATACTTAGCTGGCCTGCTATTACTACCTAGGATGCCTAATAAAGCTAAACAATTATATATATAAGTTAAAGAACGTATTAAAATTATAGCTAGGTTTGACTGTTTTGTTTTAGACTTTTTTAATAGTCAAGGGAACACCTAGCTGCTTATAAAGGCGTTTTCTGATAAGCTGAAAATATTATTTATAGTTTTATATTTAATACTTAATAAGTCTTAATTTAAAGTTAGCTTATAAATTAAAATTATTATAAAAAGTTTTTAATATCTATATAAATTTATAGCTTATCTGTTTAACCTGCTTTTATATTGTTTTACGATTAGTTAAATTAAGGTGAAATTATTTTTAGGGCTAAAATAAAGGTTTTAACAGGTGGCCTTGCCTGTAGCAAACTTTAGCCCTAATTATTACTCTTAAATGCTTAAAAGTTTTGCCTATTAAGTTAATAAGCTAAACTAATGCTAATAAAATAAAAAAGTCGATATTTTTATAAGATCTTATAGACTTTTATATAAAAATTCCAAGTTAATAACTGATTTTTATAATAAAATATACAAGATAAATAATAATTAAATTAAAGTTTTATAATTAAAAAATTAAACTATTATTTAATACTAAAAATAAAAGAACCCTAAGACCAAAAGATTAACTTTTTAATAGCTTCTATTTATATATTATTATATTTTTAAAAAATAATATTATTAGCACTAGCGCTTTTTCTTTATATAAAGCACATTATGCAGAATTAGGCCAGATTTTTAATAAATATAATAGCTTAATTAAAAATTAGATTAATATGCTTTGCTATATTGTCCTTATGCTTGGCCCTAGTAAGCGGCCTAATATTATTAACTAATTTTATTTGCTAATATTAAAGTTGCTCGGGTTAAAGGTTTGCTTTATTAATAAGTATTCCCCCAGCTATTATACGCTAACGTTATAGGCGTTTAATAAGCAGCCTTAGTATATTTATTAAATAAAGTTAGCCTTAAGACTTGGCTAAAGCGGGTAGCAGCTAAGCACTTACCGCAAACTCTTTTAATAAATTTTCTTTTATTATAACTTCCTCCCCAGACTATATAAAAGCTTATTAAAATATCGTTATATAATAAACGCTAAATAAAAGCTTAAATAAAATATTATATATATAGATTGCTTTTAAAAAGCTATATAATTAATAGGCCGGAAATTATTATAAACGCTATATTAATATAGTTAAAAAGGCTTATAAAAATAAATAAAACTAAAATTTAACAATTATAAAAGTTTTTAATAAATAATTATACTAGTTTCTATAAATATATAAACTAAGTTTTAAAAACGTTATTAAAATCCGGAGCCTTATATTATTTATTAAAAATCTGTTTAAGGCCCTTAGTAAGCTGCTTAATTTATAGCTGAGCTAGTTTTAGCTTATTTTCTAATTCCCTCTTTTTATTAAATAAGGCCACGAGTAAGGCGCGGTACTTATTAGTAAAATTTATAATAATAGTAGTAAGTTCCCCTTTGATTTTAGTAACCGCGTTAAAGCTATTATCTCTTTTTAAAACCTCCTGTTTTTTATTTATTCTTTTTAAGCTTAAGCTTTTATTAAAAAGCTTCCTTCTTAGTTAATATATAATAAAAGTATGAAAAGCAGTTAAAATAATAATTAAAATAAAGAAAAAATAGTTAGGTAAAAAGAATAGTAATTAAAATAAGTTATAAATACCCGGTATAAATAAAATAACCTTTTTATATAACCAGATACTTATATTGCTATATTAATCTGCCTGTACGTTTACATAATAAATTAGTACTTAATATATATATTATTACCTTTACTACTATAAAACAGATGTTTAGCTAATATATTAAGCTAATAAATATATATAAACAGGAAAATATATTATAAAAATATTAATTAATTCTTATAAGCATAATATTTCTAGCTTTAAAAAAAAGCTCCGTGCTTTATCTTTAGTTGGCTATATTTAGCTCCTGCTGCTTTAGCTATATTAATCTAAGCAGCTCTCTAATTATTATAGATTTTTTTTAATAAGTCCATGGACAAGCAAGTGCTCGTATTTTAAGCCAGATAGGCGTTAATAAGTCTTTAACATCTCTACGTTCAGCTTTTTTTAATTTTAATTATATTAAGCGCTGTTATAAACTACCCAGCGCTTTACCCTAAACTTCTCCAAAAATCTTGTAGCAAGCGCAACCTTTTAACTATACTTAAATATAACGTAATCATCATAATGCTAGCCCCGTATTTTTAAACAACCTCGGCCCGGGCTTACATATTTATAAGCCTTACCAGCAGCTTTATCCCGTTAATCCAAGTTTATAGCGCTATTAACTAAAAATCTAACTAACAACCGCTTTTAGCGGCGGCCTTTTATAAATATATATACCGGCTAGCAGGTCCTTCCGGGGCAAAGGTGGTATTTAACGCGCGTTAGGTATAATCTATATAAAAAAAAATACGTAAAGTTATATATAATAATAATTATAACAAATTACTAAAGATATTAATAGTTTAACAGCAGGGCTAAAAATACAGCTAAATAAACTAGTTTTAAGTATATAAAATATATCTAAGTAAAAAAAAAGGCAACTTTTAATCCCGATCTTTCTTTTATTTAAGTTTAAATTAGCATATTTTTTAAAGCCGCGTATAAAATTAATTTTATAATTAATAATTTTAAATTTTAAAAACTATTTATTAATTATATTAAACATTTAGCTTATATTATTAAAATTATAACAATATGCTCTTTAAACGTATTAACATCTGGCTTTAATAATCTTAATCTTATTTAAAAACCTGCGTGCGGTTATAATATACTTTTTGCCTAGCCAAAAAGATCGTCTGTTTAATTTATTAATAAATTTAAATATAATAACTAATAAGGTTACTATTAAAGCAGCTTTACTGCTAGCTAAAATAGTGATTAATACCAGAGAAATAAAAATACCTCGGCCGTGGCGTTTTTATTAATACTTCTAACCCTAAGGCTGCAGCTCTAGTTAAATATAAAAAAAAGGTAAATCCGGCATAAGATACAACTAGGGCTCAGCTTCTCGCTTTACAGCTTTGCCGTATTTAAAAAATTAGCTTTATTAATCAAAGCCCAACCACCACCGTGTTCTTAAAGTTGCTGCAGGTATTTAATTATATATATAACATTAATTCCTTTTTATTAATACTATATTAACGTTAAAAAAACTTAACGCCTTTTTTATTAAATTAAAAAAGTTTATAGTTCATATTTCAGTAATACATAACGCTATATATTATTACTAGTTAAAAATCTAAAGCCAATCAACTTAACTTCGCGGCGTTTTTATTAGCCATAATTTTTAAATTATAAACCTTTAAGCTGGCAGAACATTAGCACTAAAAAAAAAAAAAAAAGGAGGGGGAAAGCTTATTACGGCTATAATTTTAAAAATATAATAATATTAAATAATGCCTAGTATTATTAAAATTAAAATAGTTGTTATTTTAAAAAATATTTTTTATATATATAAATACAAGCTTAAGTTTCGGCTAAAAAGCTAGATATTATTATATCTAGCACAGTTATGCCGGATATAATTTATAAAACTAAGCTAGGCGGGCTTTTATTTTAATAAGTTTTTTTTCTTATTTGCACGCTTTTAATATAATTTTCTAAAGTGCTGCAGGTTTTTCTCCGCCTGGTTAATGTTTAGCCCGCTAGCTTATTAGTCCTTATAATATATAAATATTTACTACTCTTCTATTTAACTATAACCTGCTTAAAATTACTTTTTTAACTTTCTTTTTCCTGCTTTTTCTATTAAACTAATATGTTTATATTCCTACCCCTACCCTGTTATTTATTTACCTATTTACCCGTATTTTTCAACCTTTATACGCGCTTTTTATTTCCTTTTTTATTTAAATAACCCGTACAGCTATTCCTATTTATGCTTGCCTAGCAAACGTTTTTAATAAAAAGTCTGCCACTAATAATAAGTTCTAATCATTTAAGTAACTATTTTAATATTTTTTCCTTCCATCCTTTTCCTTTTTATTAAAAAAAATCTTTTTGCTAGCTAATTTTTAAACCCTGGGCAGCCTACTTAAGTACCTACTACTGCTTTTCTTTTATTTTTACCAAGCCCTAGTTTTCTACGCCTGCTTGGCAAACGTTTATAATAAAAGGTTTATTACTAGCAACAAGCTTTAATTAATTGACTATTTACTTACTTAAAGTATTTTTTTTTTTCCTTTCCTTTTAAAAAAAACCTCCTGCTAGCCAGTTTTTTAACATCAGGCAACATACCTGCTTTTTACGCTCTTTTCTTTATTTATTAAGCTTTAGCACTTTGCTACATTTGCTGCGTTCTCTTTATTATACCGTACTTTTTTCCTCTTTTTATTTAATATACCGCACTACGCCTGCCCTTTTTTTTTTTTTAAATACTCAATTAAGCTTTACTATCTATAGCGCAAGCTTTTCTAATTATTTACAAGCTTTACTGTTTTTTTATATTTTAACTTACATATAATGCATTATTTTATAGCTACCTTTTATTTAAATCGATTTAACTTTTTTATTTAATTTTAATTTATTTATTATTTTTATAATATTACATGTTCTAAAAAATATGTTGTCTTTAGTTATCTTTTTATTTTTTCTAGTTTTAATCTAGCACGCCGTTAATACAAATAATCTGGCCAGTTTTATTTTAATAATATTAATCTCTAAACTTTACTATCACCTTTTAATATTTTTTTTTTTATTTAAAGCGCGCTATTATATTTTATACCCGTTAATTACTCTTATATTTTATTATTTTATTATACCTGTCTTATACTACTTTAAGCAGCCGGCTTAAATATAGCCTAACTTATAATCCAAATAAGCATTTCGCGATTTATAACTAATAAATTTTAAACTACGCGCAACTTATATTTAAATATTTTTATATCCCCGTGCTGCCTCAGCAGCAACTAGGTTCTCCTTTTTCTATTTTTTTTTTTTTTATTTTACGTAGCTATATTAAGCTTTACCCGTTTATTAATAATTAGTGCTTTTAATAGATTTCTATCCGCTGGCAAATCTACTTATATTAATAATAATATTAAAAGCCTGCTTTTTACGCTCACTATTAATAATAACTATAATCTATTAAATTAAAACCTATTCCGCCTTAATAAATTAATAAATTTACCTTAATACAGCTAATATTATTTTAAATCTAGCTCTCGCTAACAGCGTATTATTAAAATATGCTGCCGTAGCACGTTATTTATCTAACCGCCTTATTTTTACGCAGAACAGATTATTATTAATTAATATTTATAAGCTAAACTTATAATATATTAAAAGCAGGTACTGCAGACGGTGCTAGGTCTCTTAACCTGCCCGCTAGTATAACTAATAAACCTTCTACGCTACTTACCGTTAACCTTTTTAAGCTTAAACAAAAGTTAAACTTAAATAAAAAAAACAACTTTACTACTAACCTATAAAAGCTAAAATACTATAAAAAATTCCGGCAGTCCGCTAATAATTATTTTATAACAGGTTATACGCAAGTTATAAACTAATACCTCCCCTGCCTTATTTACACAAATAACATATTTTAAAATAAACAAAATTATTTTTTTAAGTTTTTTTCTATAAGCAACTATAAAATTAGAAGTCTTATTTTCTACGCCTAGTTTAATACTTAGGTTAAAATACTTCCGCGTATAACCTTAAAAATTAATTACTAGTCCACCTATAACTATAAACGCCGGAATTATTTCGTCAGCAACGTGGACCTATTTTTAAAAACAAATAAAAACATGTTATTTTTATATGAAATTATTAACAAAAATAAGATCATAGACCGCCTTTGTTATAACTTTAAATATTTAAGCGTTATAAACAAAAATATTTTATCTTTTAAGCTAGTAATAATTACGATTTATAATCCGGACTACTTTATTATTATTAATATTATAACAAAAGCTTAACTACTAAGCAAAATACTATTAGCATAACTAAATAACTTTATTAAATATTTTTATAAAACAAATATAAATAAGCCAAGCTATATTTAGTTATATTTTTTTAGCTATCCAACCTTTATAGCGTAAAAAGTAAACAGCTAACGTATATAAAATCTGTTTTATTTTTTTTATAAAATAAACTAAGCCTAAGCAAGCTGTTTAAACGGTTAATTCATAAAAAGTCTAACCGCGCAAGTTTTAAATAATAATATAATTCTACGTATTAACAAGGAGCTAAACGCGAATTATATAAATACCGCTTGACCTATTATAAAAGCAGTTCTAGTACAGTATTTCTTCGTGGACCGTTTTAAATATAACATAACTATAGCCTATAGCGCTCAAGATAAGCTAGATTTATTTACCACTTATATTAATAATAAAACAAAGGCCAGATTTTAAACTAAAATATTAACTTTTTTTAACATTATAACTACTAAGTATATAAAACGGGTTCTAGTTTATATATTTAACAATAATTATAAGCTAGCACGCCTTCTTATAAAAGGTATTTTGTGCATAATTATTATCCCGTTACCCCTGTTGTCTAAACATTATAATAAAATAATATTTAAAAAATATAAAAAAGCAGAAATAAACGTTTTCTAGCTTTATGCCTAGCTATGCTGTATTATTAATTAAAAAAGTTCTAATCTTAATTAACCACGCTTTTTAGCAGCAAAAATTATATTATTAAATATAGCTTATCTTAAGTTTTTATTATTAATACTTATGCCTGGTCCTTATATAATAACAACATCTTTAAATTAATTTAACAATAATAATAATATAACTTATAATATAGCCTAGGCAGCCCCTAATTAATATTTTATTAACAATTAATATATTATATTAAAAGACTACCTTATTAAAAATAAGATCTAGCTATAAAAGCTAAAAAAACTATTTTTAAATATAATTATAAATTATTTATTTTATAAAAATTATAATAGAAACTATAATAAAAAAAGTTAGCAGCTAGCTAATCTTATAGTTTATAACATTATCTTTACATCAGATTAAAAAAAAAAGCTAAATTTACTTAATAGTTTTATTAATTAGCTTATTATTATTTAAACTAGCAAATTTACTTTGCTAAAAAAATTTATTATAAATATTATTAAAAAAAAAATAAACATATTTTAACTATTAAAACCGGTTAATAATAATAAGAATAGCAACTAAGAGTAAAACGTTAAAAGTAATAAAAAATATTTTACTATAACCAGCTAAAAACTTAATATGCTGCTAGCTAGGTTTAAAAGCTGCGCCGTTTTTATTTTTTTAGTTCTCTATAAGCAAGTCCTGCTTCCATACAGTATTAAACGCTTTTAAAAACTACTTATAGCTATTACTGCTTAAATAAAAGATCTATAGGCGTTATATATAAACTATATAAAAAAGCTTAATAACGGACCTAAGATTAATTATATATTTTAAAAATAGCCCGTTTTAAAACTAATTATCCGTAATATTATTAAGTTTATAAAGCTAATATAAAATTTATTAAATTAGTTTAAAAAGTACTTCTTAAAGCTTAATGCTACCACTATTTAATATTTAGACAACTATAAGTCGCTTAATAAATTTTGCTTTATTTTTATAAAATATATTATATCCTAAAGTTTTTAAAAATTATAAAAAATATATAATAGCTTAACAAATAATAAAAAAACCGTTATTAAAACATTAACCGCTAATTAGTTAACCATATTCCTTATTATAAGATATTTTAATAATAATAAAACCTACTTCTCCTTTTTTAATATATTAATATTTATAAAACAGTATCCTAGGAAGAAAATACTTATTATAACTCTGGTAAACTTTTTTATAAATAGGCTGCTTAATAAATTTAAGAGTTTTTAAAATAAATATAAATTTAAAGTAAAAAATAAAAAATATGCTTTATACGTATATAACGCCTTTTTAAAATTAAAAAAAAAAATAAGATATATTAATAAACCTAAAAAACCAGCTAATAACAGCCCTAAGGTTGCCTAGTTTATTATTAATTATATATTAAATAAGACTGTAAAAAAATATAACAGGCGGTTTTATGCTTATATAATATTTAAAAAGAAATCTTTTTATATAAAGGTGTTTAAAAAATACTGTTAATCCCTTAACTAGTATCCCGGATTAAAACTTATTATTAAAACAATAAAAATAAAGTCTTTTATAATGTTTAATCAAATAAAAGCTGCTTAAAACTTTTTAAAAAAAATATATAAAAATATTTTATAAAAGGCTAACGTTGTTTTTACCACGCTTATTACTACGACTAAGTTTTTCTTACAAGAGAATTATTACTCTAACGTTTTAGTTTTTAATAAGAATAGCTATACATGAAAAATTATAATAGTTGGGATTATTGCTTGCTATAATAGCGCTATATTAATAATCTTTATTAATAACCCGAAATAAATACCCCCGGCCTCTTTTATAAAATACGAAAAATTGTTTTTTTTTATTGCCTAAAATTAAGTTTTATTTTTAAAACGCCTTTTAAAGTCTGGCCAGGCTAGCATTAGGCTAACTATATATTATTATTAATATAATAACCTTAATTAAATAATAAACTTAATTTATTATAATAATATTTTAAAACCTGCTTATAATAGCTTTAAAAAAAAAAATCCTGCCGTTATTAAAATATGCGTTATCCTGGCTGCTACTATTAGCTTGCCCGGCCTTAGCCGCATAAATAGATTTCTTATTATAATAAAAAAAGCAAAATATATAAAAGTTAAAACTTCGTATATTAATAAAAAATACCTATACGTTATTTTTTAAATTATCTAGCGCTTATTTATTAATCTTAAATTTAAAAAAAAAAATAAAAAACTAGAAAATATACTAGTTATATCTTATTACTTCGCTTTTTTAGCAGAAATAAATAATTACTTAGCAATAAAATTATAAAACCTGTTATAGCAGGCCCGAGACCGTTATTAGGTACGTACTATTAACATAATATAAAGCTAAAAGGCCATAGTAGTATTAATATTTATTACGTGCACAAATAACGTAAGTTTTACTAGTAATCTTTAGCAAAATATTACCACTTTTACCTGCTTATAATATAAAAAGGTAATTTTTTAAAACTTAAAAATTTTTAACTAATATAAACATTAAAATATTAATATTATTACCTAATTTTTAAACCATGTTTATAACTACTTCTTCGGCTTATTAAGCTTTATAATATAAAAACCGCTATTATGTAAAAGCTATAAAAGCTTTTATATAAAAAAGGCGCTATGCGCAGAAGTCATTAATAACGGCTAAGTTCTATTATTTTATAATAAATATTAAACGCCCGGCCATTTTTTAATATTTTATCCGGAGGTTATTTATAAGATCTACTACAAAAAACATCAGGCTAATAAATACCTAAAAAAAAACAAATTAAAGATTTATTTTAACTACCATAAACTTAGCTATATAGCCTAGGATTATACTTTTTTTTTTATAATAAATAATATTACTTGCTGCTATTGTAAGGAATCCGGATATATAGCTAAGTATTATTTTAATAACCGGCCATAAAATATAAAAGCTTGTTAAAACTGCTTATAACTAGGTTACTGCTGTGCTAATTACCTGTCTATATAATATTATTATTATAATATAACTAGTTATATTAAAGCAAACTATTTTAATAGTTAGCAGCTAAAATGCTATTAATATCAGGAATTAGGCCATAAAAAGAATAAATACCTAAAAATACTTTATACGAAATATAATAACCTAGGTTACAGTTAAGATTTATGCTTCAAGCTTTCTAGCGAGCACGTGTACGGCCTGGTCCCCCGTAATATTTATTAAAATTTAGCAAATATACCATACCTAATTAAAAAAAAGCAAATTATAATTATCTAGCATTAACGCCGCAAAATAAAATTATTTAACCTAGTTCTACGTGATAAAATTATCACCTTTAAAAAAAGTTATAATAAAAATAACTAAAATCCTAAAAATATATTAAGTGCTAGTAACGTAGCTTTAAAAGATAATAGCTAAAGCATTATAATATAAAATAGCAGCTTCGCCTAATAATTATTAAAATTAAATAGTAATTCTATTAAAAGGCCTTGGTTTAATATTATAATAAGCTTTATATATTAAAATAATGCTATTTTACTTTATAATATAAATTTATTTTCCAACATTTTATATTATAAATAAACTTGTAAAATAGACTTATAATAAGATAAATATATTATAAAGATTATTAAATCATGATTAGGCTTTTTAGTTTAATTATTTTAGCTATAATAATAAATTTTATTATCTAGTTTTATTTAATGGTTTATTAATAATAAAAAATATTAATTTATTATTTTAAATATTTTTGCGCTTATTTTTATAAAATATATATAACGCTTTTAAATAATATTAACTATATCTTTTTTTAATATACAGCTAATATATAAAAGGTATTTTTTATAAAAATAAAGCTAGCAATTAATTAATTTTACTAATTTTTTTCCAGATCGGCTGGCTAACGCGTACAAGTCTATAGTAATTAAATTAAATTATAAACTAAAGTTTATAGTTAATAAGGGTGGCAACAGCAGTAACAGCGCTGCTTTATAAATATTAGTCAAACTATTACAGTAAGGCGATTAAGAAATAATTAACTAATTCGCAAAAAAAAAAGCAGCCCTGTCCGCGATAAAAATACAGCGGCAGCGTTTACACGCAGGGGGCTTTACGCTAGCAAATTAATCTATGACTTAACGGATAGCTAATACGCATATATTAATAGCGCGGTATAAATACTACATAAAATAATATAAAACTAATAAGTAAAATATATAAAAGCTTCTAGCAGCAAGATCAGGCTACGGGAATATTAATTAATATTATAATAAAAGATTAAATTATATTACTACGTATAATTATTAGCTCGGCTAAATACGTTTAATAATATTAATATTTAAATAATATTATATACTAGAACTAGCAACTAGTATAGAATATAAATATTTTATTAACTCTTAATATAAGCTAATTTATTATACTTTTAAATTATATAATTTAATTCGAGTTATAAGCTTTTAAAAATACGCTCGTAATATTTAGCCCCTGGGAGTTAAATAAGAAAATAGTATATTATTAGCAAAAGGAACGTTGCTCTTGTTGTAGCACCGTCCCGCTTAAAATAAATAAAATTATTTACCTAGGTCAAATGCCTTATTAACTCGTATATAAATTAAAATATTAACGTTTAAATATATTTTTTATTAAGAATATTATTTAATTAATAAATATTATTATTTAATTATATAATTAACTAATTTAGCAGGTATAATTAATTATAACAAGCCGTTTTTTTATTAATAGTAATAAATATTTTAAATTTAAAACGCTTAATATATATAAAGGCAGTTTTTTTTCAAATTTTTATTTCCGTTATAATTTATAAATAAAAAAGGTTAGAACAATAATAAAAGCTTTACTAAAAAATATAATTATAAAAATAATTTTATTTAATATAAAAGTTTACCTAGATTTTTTTAATTAAATTTAATAAAACAGTTTGCCCGTTTAATAATATATTATTAAAATTAAGCTTTTTAATTTAAATATTACTATTAATTAAATATTATTAACCAGTTTATATCCATAACTTAAACTTTAAACCAGAATAATTAAAAAAGCAAACGGCGTTAAAATTATCTCCGGCTACTATAATAACGGCTGCCATACTTTTTAAATATTCTTTAAAATCTTATATTTTATTTTTCTTTTTTAATTTTATATAGTTATCTGGTTTATTTAGGCCCTTAATAATAAGAAAAATACGCATAAACCTATAACTAAGGGTTAGGCTTTAATTAATAAACGTAATTAAAGCTGTTATATATTTTATATATATTATATAATAAATACTCCATCTATATAATATATCTTATAACTTTAAAAGCTATTTAAAAAACTTGAACTTTAAGCTTTTAATAAAAGTAAGACGGGGAGGGGCAATAAAAGCAAAATAGTATATATAGTTTATAATATTTAAAAATATAAAATATAAAGTATTATATACGTTTTTCACGTAGCTGTATAATATTAAGCGGCTTTATATAACAGAAGCGCTATTAATATATTCGTTTTTCTGCCACTGTATTAATAAACGTTAAATTAGTTTTGTTTAAAAAAATAACCCTTGTAATATTTTTTTTTTTATACCGTCAACTTCTCGGAAAAAGAACTTATATCCGTACGGCCGGGGCTTTTCCAGACTAATAATTACTACAATCAGTTAAACAGCTATATTAAAAATAAACAAATATTTAAATATCCGCTATTATAGCTAAAAAAATTAATATTAATTTTTAATCTAAATAAAATAACTAACTTTTATAAACAAGCAGGCTAAAATCTTTATAAATTAATTAATATTAATACTTAGTAATATTATAAACATTAATATTTTTATATTTAAAATTTATAAGATTTTACGCCCTAGCTAATAATTTATTATTTTTATTTGTTTAAATAATTAACGGATTAACTTAAAAATAATATTTTAATATAAATATTTTTATTTATTAATCAGATAAATAAGCAGAAGCTTTTGTTAATTTTTATAAAACGTAACAGTTATTAATGCAAGCGCTTCCTTATAATAAAAACTAATATTTTTTTAATAAAAAAAAAAATAAGCTGCAAGTTTAAAGTAATAATAACTACTAAACTTTATAATATTAAAAAGCTGTATAATAAATTTTAGCATATTTAAAATAAAAATAAAAACTAATAATATAATAAAAAATAAGTTTTAAAAACTAAACATTAATTTTAACTTTTATAAATTAAAATTTATATTTTATTTAAAAATTAATAAAGCTTTATAGTAAACAACGCAAGCAACTTATAATTAAATAATTAATAATCTAATAAATAAATATATTTTTTATAAATAGAAATTTAATAAGCCGGGCAAACTTGTCTAGCTTGCTAGCTGTAGCAAAATACTAATCTTAAGTTTTATGGATTAAAAATAAACCTGCTGCCTAAGAATTAATATAAATCTAGTTGCCTAAACAAGGCTTTTTAATTAAATCTTTTATATAACTTAAAAATATATATTTAATAAAAATAAAAACTAGGTCCGCGTCTAGATAAAAGCTTGTACTTGCTTTACTACACTTTTTTAAATATAATTATTTTGCTTTACTATCTTTATTTTAAAGCTCTTATTATAATATATTAAAATATACTTTGTTTTATAATATATTATTAAAACTATTATTTTTATTTATTAATATTAAACTATAAAACTTACCAGATATTAAAAATATAATTTTATATATTTAACAGATATATATTTTATTATAAACGTAGCTTATATATATTTAACTATATAGCTTAAAATTATATTATAATTTAAATTAATATAATATATAATTAAAAAAAAAGCTAAAAAAACTTAACTTTTAATTTTAAATTATATAATTTAATATAATATATAAAACATATTTAAATATTAAACAAAATAATTATATAATATTAGTTTTTTACTATAGCTAGCAAGCTAAACAAGTTTATCCGGCTTATTAAATTTTTACTTATAAATAACATATCTATTAATTATAAAAAAAAAAAAAAAAAAAAAAACTAAAATTAACCTCAAAAAGTTGCTTAAGTATTTAAGCCTTAGTTTATACGGCCTGCGCTACTTATAACCTTTTAAAAAAAGTATAAAAGTATAAAACTAGTATAAACGTTATAGACCTTAACGCCTGCCCTATTATTTTTAATTGCTGCCACTTTATTTTTTATTTTTTAATCTTATTATTATTACTTTTACTTTAAGCAGTTATATTATTATTTTTTTTATTTTATCCGCGTTATTTTATAATTACTGCTATATTTTAATTAAGATTTTATTTTATACCATATTCTTGCAAACATACTAAACTTTAAAAATTAATCTTATTAATTTATAATTTATGCTTTAAATAATTTTATTTTATTTAAAGCTTACCCGCGTTCCGCTTATTTTTAATACTTTTTTTTATTTTAATCTAATTTAATATTAAAACTTATTAATTTATTTTAATAATCCCCGTTTATTCCAGCTTTTAACTAATGCTAATACCTTAAAATACTTTTTTAACCGCTAATTTTTTATAAAAAAAAAAGTTAGAATATTAAATTTCTTAATAATATTTATGCTCTGCTAAGTTTTTTACAGCACTTAATTCTTATAACTACCGCTATAAAGTTTAAGCTAAAATATTAGCTTAACGCTGCTACAAAAGCCGGCAGTAAACTTAACAATATTTTTATTCTATAAAAAAATCTAATAATAATATTAAATTAATTAAACGAAATATACATAAGTTTATTTTATAATATATAAATATAATTATTTATTAATCCGCTATAATAACTAATTATAAGTTTTTTATATCTTTTAAATTTAATCTATTAAACTACTCTATTTAATTTATTAAAACTTAGCAGCTATAAAAATATTTAATAACTTTTTACTTATTTATAAATAAACCCGATAAAAGCTAAGGCAATTTAACAGTTCTTTTATGCTGTAGTAACTATATTAGCCTGTTATAGCTGCTAGTTTAACAATTTAAAAAAGCTAAGTAAACTAATCTTAGGCTATTATATCTATTTAAGAAAAATAACGTATATTAATTGCTTATTTATAAATAAACCCGGCTATAATTATAACGGGTAAATAAAGAAAAGTAAATCTAGCCGTAATAACGTAACACCTATAATTAAAATAAAATTTCCTGTTATTTATTATTATAATTATATATTAAACGAAAAAATTTAATATAATAATAATAATAATATATAAAAAGCTACAACGTTTAGTTTTATATATTTTAAAATTATATAATAAACGCCAATTTAATAAATACTATTAGGCACAGATTTATATAACGCTTTTTTTTTTAAAAAAACTAATTTTTATATTTCTAGCCTACTAATAAATTATTAGGTATATATAGGTAATATAAAATAAAAAGCATAGAACTAATAATATAAAGCTCAGGTTATATAAATAAAACTTTTTACTTATAATTATACTTTTATTATAAAAAGACCAGAGCTAGACCTTAAAGTAATTGCTGCATATATAGCTTATAATCCAGCTTATTCTTTTTAAAAGATTTTAAATATATTTATTCAAGCAAATATAAAAAATAGCACATAATATTTAAAAAATAATATTATATCCTACTCTTTAACCTCCTTATAGCACTAATTATATTTAATATATAATATTATACTTATACTTAGTTTATAAATATAAACAGCGCGTATTTAATAAAGATCACACTAGTTTTATTTGCTAAAAAACACGTAAGTTCGGGATATCTATAAACTTAATCACGGGCTCTTACTTCCTACAGCTTAGCCGTTAAATCATTAATTATATTATAAAACGTAATATTCAGCATAAAGTATAAATAGCATAATTATAAACATAAAAATAAAAACCAGGAAAATTACTTAACTAGTTTTTGCTCTTAAGGCATAAAAGTATTTATTATAAACGTTTATTTAACTGTAGTATTATATAATAAGCTTTTAATATAAAAACCAGCATAAATTATATTTTATAAAGTGAAAGCTTAATCTTGTTAAATTATAAACGTAATAGCTTTTAAATTAAAACATAATAAAATTTTTTTAAAAAAAAGTGCTCGTTTAAATATCGTAGGTAGCTTAAACTAAACTTTTAATAAAATTATAAAACTAAGAGTACTAAGCTATAAATATATATAATTATTATTATTTTTATTCATAGTTTTTATTTTTATTATTATTCCTGCGCTCAGGTTTAATTATTATTAACCACAGGGTTGTAATACAGCTAAAACCGCTGCAAAAATAACGCGATTTATTACTAATACATAGCTTTTATTTAATGCTGCCCTTGTCACTCTCTATCCAAGTATCGTTATCGTCAGACAGCGTGCTAGCTTTAGATTTTATTACCTGCCAGGCCTAGAAAAAAAAATTATTTTAATATATTAAGATCTTTTCCTACTTTATAATTTAAAATAATTTTTTTACTTTTTTTATTATTACTGCTTGCTACTTATTTATAAAACTGTAAATAATATTAATACTTTTATTAAAAAGTATATCTTTTTCCTACAGTATTAATAAGTTATTTTATAAAGTCTGGCAGACTAGGGCGGCAAAAACGTAACTAAAGCCTAGAAATATAGCAGCAGCAAAAAACCTATACAGGATTATAGACCTTTAATTCGGTCCGCCGGCCGCCTTTTTATAAAAAGCAGTACAAATAAAATAAGCTTTCACAATAACGCTTTAATCCGCGTTATCTGTTATTTTAAATATTATATAGTCATCCTGTAATATTATAAAGTTTAATATTATAATACGTCTTTTAAAACTTATAGTTTTATTAGCCCTATAAAGAACTATAATAAACATAATCCTCGCCTTACCTTTTTTATAAAGCACAGCCTTTTAATTATATCCGTATATAATCCTATCTTCTTTTATATACTACGTATTAATTTTAACTATATTAAATTAATATAAACTAAAGTGTAATTACTGCTAAACGTTATCGACCTACTTATAAAACTTTTTATATATGCTAGCTAAAATTATAGTTACGTCTTCTCCCATCTTATTATTAAAAAATACTATTCTTTATAACTAGTTAATAACTTAACTAGTATCAGCTGCCTTATTAAAGTTAATATTCATATAACAAAACCTAATACTCTTGCTATTAGCCTTAATAACATACTTTATATAATAAAGATATAAAACTAATTATTAATATTAATCTGGTTTAAAAGCATAATACACTATTTAATATATAAAATCCTGCTATATTAATTATTAGGAAAAAGAGTACTACATAGTCCTGCATTATCCATAGTTTTTATTATTGTTCGCAAAGCTTAAATAATGCTTATA
Source organism: Xylaria scruposa (assembly GCA_022385635.1). Taxonomy (NCBI): domain Eukaryota; kingdom Fungi; phylum Ascomycota; class Sordariomycetes; order Xylariales; family Xylariaceae; genus Xylaria; species Xylaria scruposa. Next base: position 61,832 of record MU280260.1, on the reverse strand, counting down.
TATATTAAACTTTTTATTTATAAAGTCTACTAAGGTCAAGTCTATAAACTACCACGTAAATATTGGTAAATTAATAAAACTATTTCTGGCAAATTTAGTTTTTATATTTTATAAAGTTTTAATAATTAATTTTATTAGTTTTAAAAACCGGTCCTAATTAAAAACAAAAACAGGCCTTTAATAATATAAAAATTTATAAATCCCGGGCCCGTTTAACATGCTACCCTAAAACTAGTTCCTAATATTTTATAATAATACGTATTATTTTATGCCGTAGTTATATATATGCTTTAATCAGAATATCAGCTCCAAACATATTACTTTATTATTTTTTATACTAATCCAACTATTAAATAATTATAAGTAAATAAAGCAAATCTGATTAAACAGCCGGGCACGAGATAATAAATCGAACTTTATTAACGTTTAATACAGTTTAACTTAATTAATACTTATAATCTATTTTTTACTTATACTAGTTTTATAACAATAGCTATTTTTAGTTCTTATTATAATTAAATTATAAACGTAATTTAACAAGTTATCTAGCTTTTTTAAATTTATTAAATAAAAATCTAAATTATTATTACTATTTTTAACGCTTGATAAAATTAAATCGTCTAAATTAAGAACAAGACGGTCTTTATTACTATCTTTTTCTAGTTTCACTTTTTAAAAGTCCGGGCCAGCAGTAATTATTATAGTAGTAAGCACGTTGCCTACGTCTCGTAATAATAATTTTATTAACTACTTAAAATTACCCCTTAACTTTTATTAACCTAAGCCTAGGCCTGTAATAAATATTAAGTCCTAATTAATATTAACGTTTATAAGCTCAGCGCTTTAAAAAGTTAAGCATTTTATTAAATCTATTAAAAAACTTGGCTTAAAATTATTAACCTATAGCAGGCCGTTACAAATTATTTTAAAAACCTCGCGGCGTAACAACAAACGGGCTAATACAAAGCTTAAAAAATTCTTTTCTTTTATAACAAAATAAATTAAGTTGTTATAACTATTAATATTAGTCCTGGGCCTAGTAAATATTTTAATTATTAACAAAATATTTATATAATAAGGTTTAATAAGGCCTAATAGATTTATTATAATATTAAACATTTTTAAACACGCTTTAAAAAGTATAAAATTATTTTTTAATAGCTTATTTTTAAACTAATGCTGCTTTATATAAATTATATCTTTAGTAGTAAGGTTTTTCTTTAACTTTTTACCCTTTTACCAAGCTTATAAACGGAGTATAATAATATAGTTAAAAAAGTAAGCAGCCTTTTTTTAATCTCGTACATCTTTTAATAATACCTTAGCTATATTAAAAAAGCTTTTAAAGTTTAAAAAGCGGTCCGGCCAGAAAATAATCTACCGCTGGGTAAATAACTAATTACTCTATTTTTTCTTTATTATAGCTTAAGCTTTTAACCAACGGTCTTTAAACTCCTTATACGCGCGGGCGTATTAAATTTTAACTTTAAACCTTTTTTAAATATTTATAATAAAGCTAAAAACCACGGTCAGAACTAAGTCTTTTTTAAAATAACTAATAAATATAAAAAGTACGTCTAACGCTTACTCCATGGCGGAATATATCCTGTTCAAAATAATAACTTATATTTTAAAACGTTTAATAATATTATTAATACTTTATAAAACATTAATAACAGCCGTAACTATTTCTATTAATTATAAGCGCCTGTTATCCACGTTTAAAAATCTACCTAGTATTTATACAACATCTATAACAGTATAATATTCTAATAGCTAATCCAAAGCACGTTTAATAATACTAAATAAAAATAATAGCTTATTACGTTTATTAATATAAATTATAAGTAGGTCTTAAAACATAACGCTAAAAATATTAATTTAAAAAATATATATTCTTTATATAAAAATATAAAGCTAAATAACGCCCAGCTTAATAAATCTTTAATAATAAAAACATAGCTATAAATATCGCGGCCGGTTTTAAATATAATATAAAAAACGCTTTATTTTACTGTTATATATTAATAATAATTTCCCTACAAAAACATAAAAATATAAAAACTTAACTATAAATAAATATAAAGCATAAATTAATAAAAGCCCTTTTTTAAAACCTTATTTACAGCCTTATTAAATATTGCCCCGGTTATAATAAGCAGCTTTATATTAAATCTTAATAATATAAGCTTTAAACGTTAAAGCGAAAAAAATTCTAACTTTTTAGTAAAAAATATTAAGCGGAAAGTAGAGGCGGGTGCTGCGAGCCAGCCCCTCGAGAGCATTAAAAACCCGAACCTTAACCTAAACTAACCCGGCAGCAATATTTACAACCTATAAACTAATTATAACGCACCCGTAAGTAATAAAAAAGCAAAAGCAGATATAGTTACGGTTCCAAATTACCTTTAATAGTAAATAATATATAACGTGCTCAAAAGACTATAAAAAGACAAGTTTGCTGCTAATTTGCTCTTTTTATAAGTTAATAACGGAAAAGGTTTAAAATTTAGTAACTATAATACCTTAAAACGTAGCACAAAAAACTCCGCCATTTATAATATGCCATATATTACCTGCACCTATTTATAAGCTATTAGCTGGCCGGATATATTCTATAAAGCTAAATTAGATATAAAATATCCTAATTAAGTTTTTATTAAATATTATAACTTTTTTTTATTAAAAAGCCGAGGCCAGTTATGGCTAACTATGCGTACGGTTAAAAATATTATTATTTAATTATATAATAATATAATTAAAGCCCAAGCCGCTGAACTAGCTTAAAATAAATATTAAGCTTTAATATTAACGTAGGATAACTTATAAAATAACATTAATTAATAAAGATCCAACATATATACGTTTAACGTTGGGATTATAATAAGATAAAATAATTATTAAGTATTAAGGGCGTTTTAAAATTACCTCGGTCTTGACCTTAAACTTCTAGCAATTACTATAGCTTTTTAATTAATTAATATATATATTAATAAAAGCGGTTTTATGGTTAGCTATCCGTAAAATTTACTTAAAAACCTAGGCAACTAGTTATAACAGCATAATATATTTAAAAAGTTTAAAACATCTTATTTAATTAAAAAAACTATTAATAAATAAGCGATTTAAACTTATAACTAGCTTAACGCTGCTAAAAAAAAACTAAATAATATTATAGCCTTATTAAACAATATATAAAAAAAAAATATAACTATTTTTAATATAATTAATTAAGGGCTGCAAGTTTTAAACGCTAATATTAAAACAATCCTAGGATATTTTAATTTTTAAGCAGTAATAAATAATTATAACAAAAATAATAACAACGAGCTAGATATATTTAATAAAAATAGCGTTAACACCTTTTAGCAAATTAACAACTAAAAACCTATAAGGCGGCGGGGGCGGGGCATATATAAAAAATACCAGCAATATTTGATATAATAATTCTAAATCTTAATTAAAAGTTTTTTACTTTATAAAACATAATAACCAGCTAATACTAAGCATAAAAAAGAGTAAAAAAGGCAAAAGTCTTAGAGAAAAAAAAAAAAAGACCATCCCGCAGCTAGTTTAGCTTTTTTAAAATAAAATAGTTATACAATCTTTGCTAAAAACAGATATACTAGGCCTTAAACCTTTAAATATATAAATTTTATTATATTTATTTATATAAATTTTATATATTATTAATTTTTAAGCGGCTTATATATTAAACTAATAAATATAGCTGCTAACAGCTATTATATTTAAATATAAATATAAGGCTTAGTTAACCTAGCTATAGCCAGGACGGTCAAAAATACGTGTTATAAAAAAGGCCGGGCCGCGAAGCTTGCGGACGTTATAAAGCCTAAAAAATAAAATATTATCGGTAATTTCTAAAAACTTCTTAGCAGATCTAATAAGCTTTGGATAAGTTTTAATAAAAGCTAGTGCTAGCCCGTAACCAGGCCTGCTTATAATAGCTTCATATTTTATAATATTATTTAAACTAAAATACGGAGTAGTAGCTAATAATATTGCTTAATTAAGCAAGCGAATAATTTAATATAAAAAACAGATGTTTAAGCTTATAAAAAGTGCTAAAAATGCTCTCTAGTAATACTGCCCGGCCGAGCCTTAATAAGAATATTTTTATACTTTAAAATAACAGCAATCCTAACTTTTAACGTTTTAAGCATATCTTACTAAATAATCCGTAACAGTAGCAGCATTAAAATATTAATATCGTAATATTTTAAACGTAGTATAAATAATATTAGTAAAAAGTAATACGCCTGGTCAGCCTTAACAGCTTTTTTTAAATTTTTTTTTTTGCCCAGCAATCTACGGCGTACTTTTAACTAATAATTAACGGTAGCATTAGCATATAATCAGACTAAATAGATTATATATTAATAGTTAATATAAAAATAATAATAAAAATTCGCGTTTGTAACAAGCGCCAGTTAATATAATAAATTATTAAAAACGCGCTAGTAAAAAAAAATCAGGGCGGAACCTAAATCTAATTTAAGCGACTAAAAAGAAATTATATAACAAATAATTAAAAATTCCAAACTAATTTATAATATACTTTAAAGCAAAATAAGTAGTAGTATAATATATATATTAAAAAAGCGTAAGCAGTATTAAAAGCTACCTGTCCGCACACCTTAGCCGGCAAGATGTTTTCAGTATTTAAATATATCGCGGGCAAGCCAGTACTTTTTTAAAGCTTAAAAGCAGCAAACAAAAAAAGAAAAAAACACAAGCTATCTAACTATTTATTTATCTATCCTATATAAAAAAAGCGTTTTTTACTTAGCAAATATATAATATAAATAGTTAAACTAGGCGGTAAATCCTTATAAGTCTATATAACTACTTATATAGTAACAGGGCCGAGCCCACCTCGGTTATATAACCTAATAAACAATTGTTCCGTTTATTGCTTTTATTTTTAACGCAGCAAAATATAAGAAAAATCAAGTTATAACTTATTATTTTATACGCGGCAGTATAATATACTTCGAAAAATATTAAAAATTTAATAATCAGAATAGATAATAGCTGCTTATTTTTAATAAAAGGGGGGGAGGTCCTTTAAAACCAGATTAATAAAGCTAGTTAAATATATTTAAGCTCTTTATTTATTTATAAATATTTATTGTGCCTCGGGGCAAAAACGCCAACCAATATTACTAAATACGTAGTACCACATAAAGGCCCCCTTTTAATACATAATTAATCCTTTTATTAAAATGCGCTATAGTTTTTAACGTTAAATTTGCAGGGCGCTTTAAGCGCACAAGTCTAAAAGAAGTTAGCCCTAAAACTAGAATTATATTAATTTATACTACAAGAAAAAGTATTACATACCCAGCCCTTTTAAACACTAAGAAAAAGCTATAATTATACCATAATTCTGCCAAAATCGGGCGCCTTCCCCTCGCTGCGAGCTACTTATTTTAATTCCGGTCGTAAACTGGTTTAATCGAAATTTTTTGCAGCAGCACTTAACTTATGTCTTTTTCGCAATAACTATAACCCCCTTATCCCCTTTATTAAATTACACTTATTTTAGTATATACCGGCAGCAGTTGCGCTATTAAAATTAATATTTGCCTAATATATTTAATTAATATATACTTATCTTTTGTCTTTATTACTATAGTATTCTTGCTCACTTGTTAATATTAACGTATTGCGCAAGTTATATATATTAAACTTTTAACTTATTCCGCCTTTACACGTTCCTTTATTAATAATATAAAACAGCACCATAAATTGCCAACCTGAAAGCTATATCCTCCTTTGCTTAATTCGCTAGCTATATTAAAAAGCTTAACATATAGCACGGATAGCCTATTAATAAGAAGACTAGGCGCTACATATTAATATTATAACAACTCCGCGCTCGGCAGCCCTAAGCTTTAATATAAATCAGCTTAAAAATATATTTACATAATTACCTACAGAGGTTAATTATTTGCCTTTAACGGCGCGCAAATATTAACCTCGATAAATTTAATAATAAATTTTAAGATATTTATTTAACTTTAAAAGAGCTGTACGCCTTATTCCTGTATTTACTTATATAACGCTTAGCCTTTAACATAGAAATAATTTTTATTTTTATAAAATCTAGGGCAAGAACTAAGTCCTTACGTTTGCTATAATTTAAGCAAAACTTTTTTAAATATAACTTATCTAGCATTTATTAATACGTTAAAATAAAAAAGAACTTTATTTTTTAAAATAAAAAAGTAATACTACAAGTATTAATTACTCTTGCCTGACCTTAAGCAGCTGTGCTAATAATATTTATAAAGTTATAAATTTTTTATTTAAAAAAATTAAACACTATATATATTACTTCTTTTTTATTATACCCGACCGTCTCGCCGCTATTAAAAGCTTACGTTTTAGGCATAGCAATAGCTCTTTTATTTTGCGCCGCATTTTATAATCTTTTTCTTTAAAATCTGCTGGCTTTTGCGGGTCTATTTTTTTACTACCCCCTTAATACTTTAAAGTTGCTACCGCCCTGCTTACGCTGCTTAACTAAGGCCTAATGCGCAGCTGCAGCTTTAAACGTTTTACTATTATAATCAAAGGCCTAGATAAATAAAGTAACTTAAGGCTAGGCACGAAAATTAAGCTGGATAACTTTAAAAAATATATAACAATAATAAAAAAAACTATTAAAATAACAAAGCACAATTTCCGCCGGGTCTGCCTTTTTAATTATCCTAGTTTAAAGTTTAAGTTTTAAATATAAACTAGTTAATAATACTTTCTTAATAATAATATCTAAATTACAAAAAATAATATAATTAACACGTTATTAAATAAATAAACTGCTTTACTTATTAATATTAAAAATATTTAAATACAACTTTATAATAAGCAAAATTAACTTCGCGAATATATTATATAAAAAGGCATCAATTACTCCGCTTTTTTTTACCTTTAACCTATTATAAAAACGAAAATTAAAAAAAGTACTACCTTTTTACACCTTAACTTCCTTAATTTTTATAAAGCGCTTCTTTTTAATAATAACGTATTATGCTAAGGCCATTTTTATCTGCCGGACCAGCTAGTTATAAAAAGAACATGCAGCCGCTATAACTGTTAAACCGTCATAAAGACCTTAGCAATCGTCCACCCTTTAAAATACGTAACTAACACTAGTTTTATTTAAACGATCTAAATTTAAAGCTTATATTAATAAGATTAGCTCGCGATAACAAATCATATAATTAAAATCTAAGGCGCAGATATAATATTTAAAATATAAATATATTTAATATATAAAGCAATAAATTGCTTATTTTTTATTACAGCATATTAATATTACAAAAGCCTTATTATATATTAAACGGCTGGCCTAAATATACCTAAGCTGCAGCATATAATCTAACTACTAAATAACTTTTTAAATTATCCCTCTTCTAATTTTATAACAGCTTTTAAGGTTAATAATAAGCCAGGTCTTAATAAAACAAGCTATAAAGCGTGCCAAGTTTAAAAAAGTTTATTAAAGCAGCTTTAGGCTAAGTAGCCAGTATAATATAATATATAACTATATTTAGGATTAATTAATAAAATATTATAATAATAAAATAATATTTAGTTGTATAGTTTTAAAACTGATAAATAGGCCAGGATATAATAATTAAATAATTTAAAGCGAAATAATAAATTATACCTACGTTATAAACTATTTCCGCAGCTATTTATAATATTACCTTATTAATATTTTAACTTATATTACCTTATTTTTTATAAAGCGACAAGCTTTTACTAACCGTTTATACTATTTAGCTATTTTTAATCTGGCCAGCATTTTAGCCTGCGATTATCTCGATGCTACGCCAGGGAAAAAGGGCCTATTATTAAATAAAACTAAAAAAGTAACTATAATTAGCTAGACTATTTTGCTGCTAAGCTAAGCTTTATACTAGCTGTTATATTAGGCTTAATAATATAATAAATTATATTAAAAAATATTAAATAAACTTGCTTTATAAATCTAATAATCACGCATACAAGTATATAATTTCTAACTATAGCTTAACAAGTTTTTTACTAATTATATACTCTTTTTTTTAATAATACTTCCAAGCTTAGGCCAAAGAGGTAATACGGTTATTACGTATCTTAAACTAGTAAGTCTAGCAAGAAGCTGTCCGATCAAGTAAAATAAAAAGCAATTTAATAAATTCCGAAAAAGTCGGCAGCAAACATAACAAAAGGCCAAGTAGCAGTTCAAAAAATAAAATTATAAATAACAAAGCTGCTTAAATTTAATACCCGCTACTAATATTTTATTAATCCCTCCACCTTTATATTAATTAAAATTTACGCCACTTTTTAAAAAGCATCCTTAAATATTTACGTTTATAGCTTACTATTAAAAACGCCCTCTGCTTACCACCCCCCGGGCAAAAATAAGAACAACGCTTATAAAAAAATCAGCCTTAATAATAAAAACAAATATACTGATCTAGATCTTACTAAATAATAATAATAACTAAAAGCTTAATTAAACCGTAAAAACCATAAAGTTACCCGTTTATAAACACTAGCAGCTTTTTTATTAAATAATAAAAATAATTATAATAACACTAACTTAACTATTTAACCCTGTTATTAACGTTATTACTACAACAAAGATCTTAACGGTACAATAGTTTAAAACATTATAACTAAAAAGCTCTTACTTAAAGCTTTATAAAATATAAAAGCTTTAAGCTTAACTAACTAAATATCCTAACCCGCTGCGTAAAGCGTTATTAAACAAAAATTCAAGGCTTTTTTTATTAAATATATAGACAAAAGTAGATTTTCAGTCTATAGTAATTATATTTAAACCTTAAATAAAATTAACACTAAATCTTTTAAGGTTTTATATAATTATTTATTATTATTTAAAGCTATTTTTACTTATTTTTTAACGAATATGCCGTAAAAAATGCTTATTTTGTTTAATTAAATAGCAATAAATGTGGTCATATTTTATTACTTTAACTATAAGCATATTTATTCAGATATTCACGTTCGAATTTTTAATTTACCCGTTTATTATACTTTACGTTAGCTAAAATAATCGCACCTCAACTGCCTCGTTAAAGTTAGCAACATAGTTACACGATACACAGGCGTGTTTCCTTAACTTATTTATATTAAATTTAATTATATAAAGTGCAGCGTCACGTTAGGACCTTTTTAACAAGAGTTAAATATTAAAATTAAAATTAAATATTACTAAAATTGCTAGTCTTATAGGCTACTTACTATTAACTCAAAAAAGATAATTTATTAAAACTACTAAAAGCTCACACTTTAAAAATCTCCTGAAGCAATACCTGCTAGTTACTTTTTTTAAACACATAAAATGATTCTGTTATAGGATCTAATTAATAAAGCTAAACTAGGCAAGAAAATCAAGGTTACCAGTATTTATAAAAATAACTATAACGCCTAGTTAAATAACCACAACAGCTTTCTTATTTTTGCTACTATTTTTAAAGCAAATAATATTATTAAAGCTTATAATTAGCTTGCTAGCTTAAAATTAACAGAAAAAGATAAATAAAAAATCCGCAAACTTTTCTATAATTTTTAGATCATTAATAAAATTATTAACTTAATAGCCTTAAATATATATAAATGTATTAATATTAAAATAGCTATTACTTTATCTTTTTTTAGCGGAGTTATAAAAGCTGCTAAAAGCTCCTATTATATTTATAATAATATTAATATCCTGCTTTTTAATAACCCGGGCATTACTAAATCTTAGGTTTTTAAATATATAAAAAAAACAGCATACCGTGCTATATTTACTATTAGCCAGGGTGCCTCCGCTGTAAGTTTTACTGCTAATGTTCTTCGAAATCTTTTTACTAGCAAATAAATATTAAAAAGCGGCGCTTTAATACTAGCTAATAAAAATATTTATTTTATTAACAAATTTAATAAAATAAATAATTAAAATTAGATATTTATTTATAAGGCTATAAAGCAGCAGATTATTTTTATTTTAAAAACTAATATTATTACCACTTTATAAGCCCGCTATAATATTATTACCGCTGCTAATCCTATTAAAAGCCGCTATAATTTTATAATACCATTTTTAACTAATATAAAACTAACAAAGCTTATTTTATTTTGTTTTAATATTCTTTATAACGTGCAAAATATGGTTAACCTTAATAAAAATAAACAACTAGCTTGCTTTATTATAAGATTATACAGCTGCAGCTATTTATCCATATAAAGCAGCAAACAGCTTAAAAATATAAATTAAGATATTAATACTATATAAAAAAACTAAAACGCCCTAAAAAAAAAGGGAGAAATTTTATAAAAGCTTTTTTACAAATATATTTTTTATATACGTAAATATTACCAGCTAAAGCTGCTTTTTATAAATAAGAATAAAATAACAAAATTGTTTACTAATATATATTAAAAGTTACTAGCTATAATAGCCTATTTTATTATAATACGTCTATAATATGCTAGGTTATTTATTAAACTTATTAATTATTATTAGGTTTATTATTTTAAAGCTATTATTTATATTTTAGAAGCTTTTTATTAAATACAGCTTTTAAAATACTACTTAACTTAAGATATTAACCGTACTATTACTATTATGGTCAAAAGCTTCGTTAACGGTTAAAAAATTAGTTATAAAAAAGTGCTAGCTATTCCTAAATAATGCCGCTATAAAGTCTAATCGCTAAAAAGATTTACAAAAAATAAGCCAGCATTAAGCCCGTGCCATATATTGCTGCGCCGCCTCGCCTCTAACGTTTAAACCGCTGGTAGCAGATATATTTAACGCTAATATAATAATTATTATAAAAGCGCCGGACCGCGCTAGATTACGTTAAACTATATCTTAAAATTAAAATAACATTAATATTATTACTTAAGTTCCCTGGCAGAGGTAAGGTCTTCTGCCCGCGCATAAAAAAAAAAACTTATAATTTATAACTACAGTTATATATAACTATAGTTATTTTCCCGGCCTTTATTTTTTATAAAGAGTTATTTACTATATAAACTAAACTTATCTAAAGATAAGCTTTCTGCTAGTTTAAAATAAATAAGCATGCACATAATATATAATTAGTTCGGTAGCACTTTTTAATAATATAAATAATTATAAAGATTTAACGCTAGTTTTATTGCTATATAAAAATAAAAGCTAGTTTAATTTATAAATAAATAAAAATAAGCTTTTAATATATTAATAGTTTAATCGTATTAACATTTTTATTTTATTTATATTTAACTTACAAAATTAATTTTTAATTATAAATAATTTATTTAATAATTATATATAGCTAAATATATTTTGTTTAATAAGGCAAAGCTTTAGTTCTGCTTAAATTAACTTTTACTATTAACTAGAGCACGGTTAGAAAATAATAAATCGTAGTATAAACAGTAACTACTACTTTTTCTATCTTATATAAGTTAGTTCTACAAAATACTTTTGTTTATTTAATTATTTAAAACATTATAATTCCGTTAATAACATAGCTAAACTAATTTAACAAAGTTTTTTTTATACTAAAGCGCCATAATTACAAGCTTTATAACCTGTCCTGGGCGGTTTACTCTTACGGCTGTTTAATCTTTATTAATAGTTTTAAAAGCGGGCTCTATTATTATATAATAGTTCGCTTGCTAACAGTTTAATCCGCACGCGGAGATTTTATACGTTATAATAATAATTATATTTAATAATTTTTTTATATATAACAAGTTCAGTTTTTACATAATATTATAACAGCTATAGCTATTATTTAAACTTTATAAAACAGAGCTGTTTAAGCATATTATTTTTATATAAAGGTATTAGCAAGCAAGAAGTATATAAATAATAAAGGCGGATAAAAGTAAATCCGTAAATATTAATATATAGCAAATATTTATCCTGTCCGCCGGGCCTAGATCTTTTCTAGTTCCTAGTTTGCTTTTATATACTATTATCTTGTTTACAAATTTTTTAAGTTTATTATATTTTAAAGATTTTTTAAATAGTTATTAATAATATATTACTAAAAAAGATTAATTTAAAGCTTTTATTATAGCGGTCTAGTTGCTGGTGACGGATATTTTTTAGGTATTAAACCCGATTATATTAACATGTTTATATTTCAGATTATTTACTAAAATCTTGCTTTTTTATAGAAGATTTGCTAGAAGCAGGTAGGTTTAGCTACGCTGGAGGAACTTTTAAGCATTAAACAATATTCTTTATATTATCCTATTAATTTAATGATTTTTAAAGCTGTTAAATAATTTATAAATAATATCTTCCTTAATTAGCTCAGGTTCTTGCTGTCTGTTTTACATTTAATCCAACTATAACTACTAATAATAAATAGTAATATAATCATAAACGCGGGCAGCTAAAAACTTGCAGACGGTTTGACCTTTGCCTGGTTTTATTAGGTAATCAATTTTCTAAATATTGGTCTTTTTAGGTTTATATCCGATTAGCCTTTTTTTAAAAATACTAGTAATCTTTTAAACTATAACAAATATTAGGTATAAGTTCTTGGCATTTTATATTTTATCTTCGTAAGTTAGTTTATTATTTTAAAAAACCCCCTTTTAGCATAATATTTAAGCTCCTGGCATATTTCCGGTTTTTATTTTAAAATCGTAAGTCGCTTAAAATGATTTAATCTTCTATATATCTATATAGCTAATAATACTAACATCTTTATAACAGTCTGGCAGCTATACTCTTTTGCTTTTAAAATAATAATAAATAAAGTTTATTAATATTGCCAGGCCGTTTAAATAAATAGACTTTAATAATTTAAACGTTAATAGCTTATACTCTAACTTAATTTTATCCTAAATATTAGCAAAAAGCTAAAAAAATAAAATAAGTTCTAATAACGTGCTTTTATATTAATAAAATTTATTAAAAAACAAAAACGTTACCCCAAGTAGCTTATTTTAATTATTATATACTGTTTATAGCTGTCTAATAATATATATGCTAGTTAAGATAATATAGCAGCTAGCGCCTGCACAACTGTCCATATATTGCTAGCCCTCTCTTACTACCTTTTTACTATAACTATTATTTATAACACAAAAGTTAAAAGGGTGCTTTAAAAAGTTATAAAAAAAATTTAGATTAAAAAATCGCACGACCGGATAATCTTAATTAATTATTTAATCAAATTTATCTTACTAGTGGCCTAAAAACATTAACAATACTATAATAATTATAAAAAGATCTAATAAAATAATCATAATCTTATAAAATAATCCGGACTTAATACACGTACACTTAATAAAATATAGCAAATTTTCCTTACTTAAGCATATAGCATTAACATCAAGCTTTATATTTTTAGGTAAATATAAGCAGCCGCCCGCCATCTTTTTATTACGCCAAAACTTAATTACCTTAAAATAAAGCTTGACCATCATGGCGTAAAAAATAGCTATAATAATTACAGTAGTCGTTTTACTAAGTTTTATACCATCTTTTAACAATTTATTACAGATATTACGTCCAGCCTTTTAAATTAATATCTACTAAACAACGTAAAGCTAATATACGTAAATACGCCTTTTAAATCTTAAAAACAAAAAATTAGCCGCAGTAAAAGAAGCCGGATGCTTAATCATCTTAAACACTTTAAGCCATTTTTTATCAATAATATTACTATTTATATTAAAACCTTAATATTTTAAAACGCCGGCGGGATTGCTATTATTTATATTAAGGTCCGCCTTATTATTTATATCACAACCTTTATTACTACTAACATTACTATTATAATTACCAACCTAATTATTAAAGTTTACGTTAGTAATAGTATTTAAGCTAGTATTTATCTCAAGAACCTTATTATTATAAACTCTATTATTAATATTTTCAGCAAGCAAAGCCTGGCTATCTATAAACAAATACGCTAAAAGAAAATTATTATCGCTATTACTGCTAATATTAAAGGAATTATTACTATTATTAATTCTAATAAGCTTGTTATTATTACTACTAATACTAAAAAAATCGTTGCTATTATTAATTTTAATAAGCTCGTTATTATTATTATTAATATTAATAAGCTTGTTGTTATTATTATTAATATTAACGGGATTATTGCTATTATTATTAAAAAAAATAAGATTAAGCTCCGAGCTAGCCTGCTTATGCTCTTTTTTTACACGTTTCGCTAGAGCTATAATAATAACTTCAGCATTTATTCCTGCTAAATTTAAAAAGCCGGTAATCTTGTTCTTATTATTAGATTAGCCTTGCTTTCGCAAGCTCACGCCTAAGGCATTAGCCGAAAAGATTACAGATTAAGCTCCACTTCCGTCGGGAACCAGCCGCTACGCAGCTTCTGCTTTTATTTTTATAGTTAGCGCGATTTTTTTACTTAATCTTGTTAATATTACGCGCAAACTTAAAAAGTAGCAATAAAAACATATTAGCTACCCTGCGTTAAGCCTGGCGCAAATACATTACTAACAGACGTAAGCGGATGGGCAAGGCGCAATATTACTAATAAATTGCTTAAAACTAGCTGCTATTAATAACATAAGTTACATAAAACTAAACACATAATAATAAAAACGTACTTTTATTTTAAAGTTTTAAAATTTAAAGTTATAAAAAAAAAACCAGCGGTTAGATTTATATTAAATAATATACTATTATTAACCCTTTAGGTTTAAAAATATTACATAAAAGCTTAATATAACCCGATTTCTTAGTTTAGGTTATTAATCAACAGCTAATCAAGCAACTATATAACCGCCTTATTAATAATTTAGGTAAATAGGTTGGCCATGCTACGAAATAAAAGGCAAAAACTAGCGCGTATACAAATAGTTTAAAAAAAGGGGTAAAGTTTTGTGCGCGCGTATTAAAAATAAATTTATAAGCTTTTAAGGCCATTAGCCGCGGCCCGGTCAAAAAAACAAGGCGGACCCGAAGGAAATTTAATTAATTTAAGCTATAGTCTCCCGCAGCAAATAAATAAACGTGCAGGCAGGTTATATATAAATATATGCCAACTTAGAAAATTTACAAAGATTTAAAAAAATTATAATAAAAAAAGTAAAATAGTTGCCTAAAAAAAAACAAACTAATAGAAGCCGGAAAGTGTAAAAAAGTATATTAACTAAAGTGCGCAGCAGAAAATCCGTATAAAAATAAAAAGAATATTATAACAGCCTATTTAAAAAGATTAGTGCTAATACCTTTACGTTAAACGTTTCCGCATTAAATAGATCTATATATATAAAAAGCCTAGCGCTTAAAATAAACCCCTCTTGAGATTATTTGCCCTAAGGTAGTTTATCCTTAATAACTTTATATTAAAAATAATAAAAAAGTGCAAAAAATATTATAACAGCTTATTTAAAAAAACTGGTGCTAGCACCTTTACGCTAAACGCCTCCGCGCTAAATGGATCCGTATATATAAAAAGCCTAGTACTTAAGGCAAACCCCTCTTGAGACTATTTGCCTTAAGGCAGTTTATTCTTAATACTTTTATATTAAAAATAATAAATAAGTTAGCAGATAAAAAAATAGCAGCGCTTTAAAGCTAATTTACCTTAATATTTTACGCTATATTAAGCCCATCTGTTCTAGACGTATTAACGTTAAAAATAAGCCCGTAAGTATAAAATATTTACCATAACCCGAGGTAAATAAACTCCTCTTCAAACTAGCTATTATATAGCAGTTTGTTTAACTACGCCGAGCCGGGTAGATATAATTATATAAGCTTATATAGGTTATATTATATCTAAACTTAAAAAAAAAAATAATAGCTTTTATTAGATCTTTTTTACGGCGTTATCTGTTAATTAATAATATTAATATAATATTATCTTTTTTTTTATGATAACTGCACTTATAAATAATTTAGTTTAAATAAATAAATATTAAGCAAAAAACCCGCGTTATAACTAGTATAGGCCTGGGTTTATATATTATTAAATAAGTTTAATAAGTTTTACGCTAGCTTTAAACCTATTATTTAAATAAGCACTTATATATTTACCTACCCGTGCGTAGCTTTATAAAGTGGGCTGCGCGGCATAAAGATAAAGCTGTATCGCGCTGCACTTACAACTTATATTTATTACTTGATTTAGTAGCCTTAACTTACCTTATAATAAAAGCGATAATATATCCCCTTTTTCTGGCTTGTTTAGCTATTAATAATTTTATGTTTACTAGGTGTTCTGCCCTTAACAGGCTTTAATTATATATTATCTTTTATTTATTAATTTATAAACTTAATTTAAATTATTATTATTAACGTATATATAACTATTGCTACTTGTTATTATTAAAATTAACTTAAAATTATTTAATTTTTTTTTTTTTAAATTATTAACTTATATATTTAAGTTTTGATCCAGGTGGTCCTTCTACGCAGAAAGGTAGAGCTTAAGTCTTTTTTGCTATAATAAATAAGCGGCTGCTTTATTACTTTTAAATAAATTAAGCTATATTACGTTAGCAGCTGGTATTATACGGTTTATTTAAAGACCCGAAATGCCTAGCTAGGCAAAAATATTTACTATTAAAAATAATATATCTGCTTCCACGTAATATATACGAAAGCATAATAAACCAAATACAAGCCGCCAACAGGGTGCTACTAAAAATAGCTGCTTAAAAAAAAAATAATCCCGACTTTTTTTATTAATAGTTATAAGGTACTTTATTAGCGCTATATAGCCGGGGTAGATAGCAGCGTTATTTTTAACGCATATGCTGCTCCCGTAGGCGCAAGCTATATAGTTTTATAACTAGCTATTATTAGAGTATTTAATTTAAAAAAATATAAAAAACTATAGAGCTTAATTTAGTAAATTAAAAATATTATAGAGCAAGAGCTACGTATTGCTTATTTTTTTATTAAAAAACCTTAGATAATAGTATATGAGCTAGAAAAAGCCGAATTGTTTATATTTCTCTTTTTTAAATACCCTCCGCTTAGCTGTTTATATATAAAGGAATTTTATAAGCTTAAAATTAAGGGTAATAAAAATATATAATCTAGCATACGCTTTATAATATTTAAACTAGTTATCTTGTAAAAGCTTTAAGCTACGCGGAATATTAAAGTTATTAAATATACCCCTTTAGGCGGTCTGAATAAGGTTATAACATTGGACAAAACTTTTACCTTTTTATACAGCAACGTTTTTTATTTTTTTTAATATTAAATAGACATAAACTGACTAAGACTAATATTTAAAGTTATTAAAATAATCTTTATACGGATTTTAAAGAAATCGTTATTTAATAAATAAAGGCGTTTTTATTAAAAGGCCCTTAATAAGATCGGTAATTTTTATTATAAAAGCTTTACCTTTTTAAATTCTAAATATATATAGGACTTTAATATAAAAACATAATATATTAAAAAGCGTAAGGACTTAAAAATATCCACCTGCGGAAGCATATTTATTTTTATATAGTATAACGCTGCTTTTTTTTTTAAAAAACCCGGCCTTTTTTAAAAACAATTTATGGGCATTTAGAAAAATAAAGTTATAAATTAAGGCAACGGCCTATAAAGCAAGCTAGAATATTTTATCTTATAGTTGCTATGCTTAGCGGTACTGGCCGTCCGTTATAACAGATTATAAAATACGCCTTATCCTATTTTATAGTAATATTTTAAAATAACTATTAATTTTTAGCACGTTTTAGCTTGTGCTTTATAACGGCCTGAGGAAGTGGTCTCTTACCCTGGAGAAAGCGCGTTAAATAGATTAAGTTATATTTTTAGTTAGACGAGGGATATATTACTTAATCGCACTATTAGGCAGCTATATAACCCTGTATTTATTTATTATTTTTTTGATTTTAATCTTTTAAAACGTTTATTTTATTGCTTTTATTTTAAACTTCCTTCTTTATAACTATAGAAATATAATAAATAAACTGCTTATATATAATAGTTAAAAAAGGGCATGTAATACTTAGTTCGTATATATATAGTGGTATAGCTGCCTAATATTAAACTATTAATCTGCTGCCATATTATTTAATAGTATATATATGGCAAGCATTTTAATAAATATAATAAAATAGATAATATTAATTAGGACCTAAATATTAAAATTACACGTCCGGACTAAAAAAAAAGGGTTATATATAATATTATTTAATAGGATAAAAGGACAAATGCTGGGCAGACTTGGAAATAATGCTTAGAAATTAACCGCGGTAGTTAAATAAGATTAGAAAACCTAGCATTTATAACAGGTCCTGTATGCTAGAGCTATATATTACTACAGGCCATTAAACATCATATTATATAGCTACTCCTTTTAATTTTAAAAAACATAAAAAAGGGTTTTTATATCCTGCGCATAACTTGATTGCTAGGAAAACGAGCTAGCTTCAGCTTAATAATATATTTACAAAAAGTTAAAGTTAAGTGCTAGCAGCCTAAAATATAATAACTAAAACAGGTCTTATTTTTTATTAAATGTCCGTTAATATTGCTTAATTATATTATATGTTTTTAGCTAGCATAAGTTTGGTGCCCCCCTTTGTTAGCTGACGCCGTTATTAATTAAATCTAACGTGCCAGCATCTCTAAGCAGGTTCTACATATAATAACAAGGATTAAACCTTTAAAAAATACCTTTAACATTACGGGCTATATATTATAAACAGCTTAGTTTATATAATAAAATAAATAATAATATCGCGCTGCTGTCTTAGTTACTAGGTCTAATAATATAAGAAATATTACAAAATCTAAAATTAACCTAGGTGCTATCGGGGTATATCAGGTCGGGCTTTATATTTAATAAATATATAAAATAAAATTTATAAAAAGCCCCTTCTAAAAAGTTGCTCGTAATATTATCCTTAATATTATGTTTTTAAAGCAATATAATAAGACGCTAGAAATAACCCGTTGGATGCTTATTATATAATATTTTTAAATTCTCCTAAAATACGGCCATATATTCACCGGGTATAATATAGCGTAAGTAGCTAAGCGGTCTAAAGCCTTGTAATAGCCTAATCAAGGTTTAAAACATAAACGCTTTAATTTTCGCTTAGGCAAAGCTAGTAAAATACTAGTTGTTTATTACAGGCGGACAAAAATACCAAAGCGCGGGCAAAATATAATTATTAATAAACTGCTGCTAAAATTTAAAAGGTAAATAGGTCGTCTATGTCCACATTATTGCAGAAAACCTAGAGAAAAACAAGTAAACGTTATTAGTACAGGTTACGCTATAAACACCGAGCTAAATATTATAAGTCTTATAAAATATAAAAAATTTAAATTTATAATAAATGTTCTGGTCTATTAATAAAATAAACAATAATATATAGAATAAGAAAAACACAAAATTACAAAGCGCTCCTAATAACTGTAGCCGTATAATATAACTATTAATATTATATATTTATATAATAAAAAACTGCTTATAAAACTTATAGATTAAATCTTCCATTAATTAAAAAGATAACCAAGGCAGGCATATATTAAAAAAAGTATGCCGATAAGCTAGTATTTTGGCTATTAACCTCTTTTACATCCCCTTAACGTTTTCTAAGTTATTATTTATTAGTTTTTTAATATACTTATCCGTATTATTTTTTATAATATAATTAATTAATCTAAATAATATAGCGCCAGTAGCGTATAAATATATATTTAATAGCTCACATCAGCTTAAAAACAATAAAAGGCGCCAGTACGCGCAAAAAGGGGCCGCACAGCATCTTTTATTCTATAAAACAAAATATACGTTTCTACAGATATCCAGCAGCCCTAAAAACATTCTGCCTTTAAAAACTTTAATATTATAATAGTCTTATAAATAACCTTATTAACAGACGAAAAACAGTCTAGATAGAATATAAACGGGCTTATTATAAAAGCATCTATTTTAAAACATATTTATAATTTATTGCCAGACTAGGACGCGCTCGGGCTTAAAAGGCGTAAAAAATTACTACAGAAGCTAATTATATTAAAGCGGAGGGTAAATACCCGGGGCATTTATAATAGTTTTAAAATTAATCGTTTGACCGTCTAGCTGTAATTCTAGCTTAAATATAAAAAACAACAGAGCTAAGCCTTTTTCGGCGTTTAGCAGTGCTGGCAAATAAAAAAATAGCGTACTAGCTATAGAATTAATTTCACTACTAAAGTTTCCCGCCAATATAAAAGAACCCCCGACGAACATATTATTATTATTATTATTATATAATAATAAGCCAAAAAATTAACGTCCTGCCCTAAAAGCAAGCCGGCGCTAATCTGCGTAGTCGCCGGATGTAGCAAGCGTTAAAACGGCATATTAATCGTTATTTAGCATAACTAGGCTATTATTTACAAGGTTAATAACAGGTTATATATTAAATATTCCTGCTTATATTAAAAATAGGTTAGTATTTACGGCCAAATAATAAACATTAGCTAAAAAATTATTATCTAGTATAACTAGGCCATTATCTATAAAATTAATGGCGGGTTATATATTAAATATTCCTGTTTATACCAGGGATAGGTTGGTAGCTACAGCCGAGTAGATATTAGCCAAAACACGCGTCCAGGATCTAATTTATAATTTAATAAAACAGGCATTAAATAATATAACAGCCAATAATAACAATTATTAAAAATAAAATTTAATAAAATATTAATACTACAGCAAAGTGTCTAGGTAAAAAACAAGTAAAATAAAAAGCGCCGGGTACATTTATCCGCCCTTTAAAATAAGATTATCTCCACTACTAATCTACGCTTCAAATAAACCGCGTATAATACAGATTTAACTATTTAGCTATAAAGCTTCTTTTTACTGCTGGGCTATCCTTACCTGCTAGGCTCGGGCCCGCTTTTAACAGCTACGCTCGACGTTTAAAAGTGGTATTTTAACATAAGTTAAAAAAATTTAATAAAATATTATATTATATTTAATATAAGCAGCTACGTATATAATATTAAAACTAAAATAAAGCTAGTTATTAATCAAAGAAAAGCCTGGGCCAGACCGTAATACAAGCTAGCAAGGCTCTTTTAGCTAGGTCCAGGTTTATTATACTTTTAAGCTTAAAAAAATTTAAGGTATAATTTTATTCGTTATTTATAAGCAGTGTATACAGGCCCGTATAAAAGCTAGAAAATATAGTTTTATTTTAAAAGGTAACAAAAGGCCTTATAAAATTCTTTACTGCTCTTACAAGAGAGGGCTAAAATAAAGTTCTTTTTATATTAAAAAATAAAACATTATAAAAAAATAAAGAAGAAGCGGAAACAAAGTTCCTCTTTTTAACCTGCTTTAATCTATTTTATTATCTTATTTTAAACTAGGTAGAAAGTAAATCTACTAATATCTTTTATAAATTAGTCTATTTAATATTAAAAATCGTTTTAATATTATTATTTTTTAGATTTTATGCTGGCCGCCTTTTTTTATTGTTGTTTTTTTTTATGTTTTTTTTTAAAATATTCTTTTTTTTTTTTTATTATATATACCCTAATAGGTTTTTCTTGTTCCATATACGCATATATTCCTGATTATAAATCTTTTATTTATTTTTACGGCCGTCCTAGTAGCTGGCCGCACTTTTCCGTTAATAGAAGTTAATATGTAAAAATGCCTGCTATTATCTTTAGCGCAAAAAAGCTTTCTACTACGCCGCGCTCTTCCGCCTAAAGCTTTATACGCAAGAGCTACTTATCACGGTATTTAATAATAAAACAAGCGTTATAATATATTAAAAAGAAGTATTATTTTTAAGCATACTAATACCTTTGCTTATTTATATAAATAAAACGCCGGCGTAATAAAACCTAATAATTATTTACAAGCTTATAAGTGTAAGGTAATGCTGGTGCCGTTAGTTTTAAAAACGTACAATAACTATAAAAAAGCCGCTAGTAATATTTTCTAAATTTAAGACTTTTTTTATTTAATATTAATAAAATTTTTATTTTTAATTCTCCGGGCAGCGCCCCAGGGTTTAAATTGCCCCTTTTTTAACCTTACTAAAAAGCAAGCAAACAGCTTAAGTTTTTTAAGTTTTATTAGCTTCCTCCCGGTATAGTTTAAGTTGGGTATATATAAGCAAAAGTAGCTCGCCCTTATTAATACCACGTAAATATAATAAACTACGAGCAGGCTGTTTAGCAGCCAAAAAAGAAGCATTAGCTACTAATCTTTTTTAAGCCGTATTAATACTAATACATATATAAGCTACGTTATATTCTAGCATGGTTTATATAATTTA
Organism: Xylaria scruposa; assembly: GCA_022385635.1. Taxonomy (NCBI): domain Eukaryota; kingdom Fungi; phylum Ascomycota; class Sordariomycetes; order Xylariales; family Xylariaceae; genus Xylaria; species Xylaria scruposa. Next base: position 39,539 of record MU280260.1, on the reverse strand, counting down.
AAGCTTATTAAAATTATAGCTTCTTGTTTACTTCTTTGCCGCTTTTTAAAGTAAACGTTTATATAACAAAAAAATAATAAATAATTAATATAACTAGGCTTAATATTTTTTATAATTTTTTAACTAAACGTATAATTTATTAGTTTTTATATTATATTTAATATGCTAAACTAGCTACAGGTAACTATAAACTTAGTAAATTTTAACTAATAAAAAAATTTATAAATTAAACATTTTAAATTAATTAAATAGCTTTATTATTTTTAAACATATATTAATAATAATAATTAAATATGTTAAAAAATAAAACTTAAAAAGTTTTAATAATAATACTTAAAAGTTTAAATTTTTTTTACGTTACTTTTATTAGTCCATATAGGACTTTATAACAAGCTAATTAATTAAACCTTAATATAAGCATTAATTATAACATATTTGTACTAAAATTAATTATATAGCTCGCGCGCTATAATAATAAACATAAGCGTTAACAGCCGCCACAGCTAAATCTAAACATAAAGCTCTACTACTACAGCTAGTACAGCCGACATAACTATAATTAATATAATTAAAAATTTATATTATAAAAAGGCCAGCTAAAGCAAGGGCCAGACTATAAAAAACGGCGGCCAAGTTTTTAAAAGTCTAACCCTTCCGGGCGGTGCTTCTTTATATATATAAATTTACTTTTTATTAATAAGCCTATAAACCAGGCGTTTTAAAGAAGCTAAGAATATTTTACGTTTTAAATATATATTAAATCAAAATATTTTAACATTTTAATTTATAGCGTATTTAAATGGTGCCTTATTAGTAAAGCTTTTTGTTTTAATAATAATTTTCCAGGGCATTAAAAAATACTTATAAAATTTAATAAAATCAACAAAGCGTTATATAATTATATAAATTAGTAGATATTTAAATAATTAATAAAGAAAATTAGCAATTATATTTAATAAATAATAAAATGGTAAAATTTAAAAATTTAAAATCTGTAGCTAAGTTTAAACAAGATTAATTATAAATATTTTTTACTTTTTAATTTTTTATAAGAAATTTAACCCTAGGATTATAATTTATATAAAAAAGCCCGCTTATATTACTTTAATATATTATTACTTAGCTATTATGCGTAAAATTTAAAGTTCTAGAGGAGCAATAATGCTGCAGCTCTAAGTTTTAGATTTTTGTATTATAATTTTGCTGCGTAGACCATACTAAATCTTTGCCCTACGTCTTGATTAAAATTAATTTTAATATTTAATTACCGGCCTTAAAGAAACTTGTTTAAATTTATTATAAATTATAAATTTAAATATTTTAGCTTAATTATTAGTCTCTCTTTAAAACTTTATAATTAAAAAACTTTAGCAGAAAAATCTGATTAAAGATTAATTAATAAGCTTTTACCTTTATTTTTAAATGCTTTTTACTGTAGGATATTAAGAATCTAGTCTTTTAAATAAATATTTTAAAACGCGGGTATATTTAATAAAACTTTTTAAATTTTTAAATATTAAATATTTAGATTAAGCTAATACTTATAGTTTTTGGTTAATTTGAATAAAAAATTAAAGCTGCTTGTTGTTTTAAGCTATTATTTAAGAATAAACTTCTAAGTTTTTTTAGTTCCCGACTTAAGAACTTACTAAGTAGCATAAATAACAGCATACTTATTTTATAGGCCAAAGTTTATTTTATATTTTTTATATTAGACCAGTTAATAAAACATCCCTGGCTGGTAAAATAAAAAAGTAAAAAAATGCCAGTTTTTAAAAATAAACTTTACTATAGTATCCTTACTTATATTAAGAGGAAGCTTTAATTACGGCTTGTTATTTATTAATAAATAGCTTTTAATATAATAATTAATATATATTCTTACCGGCTGGTAACTTAAAGTTATAGCAATAATTTAATGTTTACAAGGTATAAAAAGAAAGTTCTATAAAACATATAGCTTTTTAATATTTAGCTAATAAACATATTAACCGCATGATATTTTAGCCTTAACAAAAGCTTAATAAGCTTTTATTATATATTTTATTAAATTCTAAAGATAGTAAGTTATTTTTATGTTATAAATAAGCAAATTATATAATATGCCCAAAATTTAGCTAAAATTATATAATATATTTTCCTATACTATAAGGAAAGCTTGCATTTATATTAATAAATCTTTTTAATTAAAATATGTTTTTAAATTAATATAAATTATAAATATCTCTTAGTATAATAAAGCTGCGTAAAGATTATAAATTACATACTATTAAACTATAAAACTATTATTAGTTATATAAGCTTTTTTTTATAACTTAAAAATCTATCTTAAAAGATATTTTTATATTATTGCTTAGATAATTATAATTTAAGCCCGGCTTACGAGACGAGTTAGTAAATAACACGCGTGCTTTTTGCTTTATTTATGTTACAGCTGGCCCTTTTTTATTAACTAAGCTACCCGTACTTTATTTTAATTTTTGTTATATAGAATATATATATTATTGTTTAGTTCTACAGCTTGCTCTTTTAGCGGCCCTGCTTGTAAGCCGTATTTCCTGTTTAAGAATTCTGCCCTTTTTTAATTTAGTTTAAAATAAAGTAGCGGGCAATTATATAGGCTAACGTAGGATAGCGCCGTATTAATGCCTGCGTTAATTATTTATACCCCTTATATATTAGCTATTAATATCACGATTTATTAATTTTTAAAGTAAGGCCGGCTTTGGAGCAATTAGTTCTGTTTTACGTATAATAATTAAGCTTAAATAAAATAAACAGGATCATATTTTATAAAACTTCTAAAAAAGGAGATTATTTAGGTAATAATTAATATAATATTTATATTTATTACTATGGATAAAAACTAAAAGGTATATGTTTTACTTTTGCAGCTCTTTATTTAAGACTAGATAAGCCTTTTATTTTATTTTTTTTTTTTTTTTTTTTTTTAAATAAGATATAAACGCTAGAGCATAATAACTAAAATTATAAAGAAGGGTTAATTAATTAGCTTTTTAATTACTGCCGAACTAGCCTTAGCTTTTTATACCGGGTTTTATATTAATAAAGTTCAATTAAAAAATTAACTAATTTATTAATTAACTAATTTTATGTAGATAAAGCATATATATTACCCGCTTTTATATAATCTTCCGTTATTTTATAACAGCTAATTAACTTATTATTTTAATACGCTAAAATAAATAACTACCTTAACTAACCAGATTCTACCTTTTTGCCCGGCCGTCTAACTAAATTTATTAAAGTCTAGCTTTTATTTATAATAATAATTTGTTACTAGGATTTAAACTATAAATTATATTAAAACCACGCGAAGCTGGCAGTTAATATTAAAATTAAAATATCCTAAAACTGCTGCTATTTAAAACTGTAGCTATTTAAAATATTAAAAACTTAACAGGTAAGCCTTGTTATATAAACGCCAAAGATAAAACGGGGTGCTGCCCAAGGTGGTAAAAAAAGTAAAAAATAATCTAAAATACGGGCCTTTACGCGTCCTAGTATCACTTATATATAATATTATAAATTTAAACCTTTATATAAGACTAAAAATAAGGCTAATTTTATAAGAATTACGTTATAACGGGTATTAAGTACATCTTTAAAGCTTTTAAAATAACTAGAGCTTTTAATATCTGCCCAGTAGGAGCTAGGTAAAAGTGCGGTCTGTACTAGGCAGCAGCTTGTTTTTCGGGCATACTTAAGCCACTTACGAGAACTTAATAAAATAGATAAGCTCTAAGCCTCGTTTTAGCTAATAAGCTAAATATTTTAGCAGCGCTAAAGGCTATAACATAATAACATATTATTCTGTAGCATTTACGTTAAAAATTATATTTTAATTTTTATTTTTTTATTTTCTTAATATTATGCTCAGGCTATGTAGCGCAGCAGCATAAAAGGTGATTTTATTTATTTTTACCTGCACACGCTTTTTTTTTATTACCGCTATTTTTTTTATAAATCAATTATAATTAATACGCTGGGTTACCAGCTTTTTAGCACTAGCTTTTATAATATATATTAAAAGCAAGAACAAGTTAAACGATTTAATTAATTAATAATTTTTTGCTAGCTAGCTAGAACTATTTTTTTTAATTTATCTAATTTATTTAAATCACGTATCGCGTAAATTTGCCATTTATTGCGGTTTCTCTTTTATATATTTTTTAAAAATAGCGGTACTTATGTTAGTAGCGCGTCCCTGCTAATAAAACGCTGTAACCTCTAGCGCAAATATGCTGCTATATAATTTAAGCGGCTAAACTATATATAATAAGGCCTGCTTTAGCTTTTAAAAACTAAAACGTTATATTTTATTTTTATACGTATAACATCCCGTAATATAATAAGCTAATAATATAAACAAAGTTAAACGCACTTATTTTTTTCTGTTATGTTTTTTTTATTAAGCATAAAAAATAAGGTTAACAAAGCTGAAGCAATCTTAAAACTAAGGCGATTTTAAAAGCAAAAGCTATATTATTCTTTCTTGCTATAATAAAAAGCTAATACGTAAAACTTTATAAAAAAGCTGCAGTACTAGCGGGCTATTTTAAACAATATTATAAATAAAAAAAAAAACTAAGTAGTATATAAGGCAGAGCCGCTATAATATAATACGAGGCAGGCGTATAAAGTGAGGTACGTTATTAAAAAAAACAGCAATAAAAACAGCAGTATTACGCCTAATACTAAAAAATATTATAATTAAAAATAAAAAAATCTATTAATCATATAAGCAGCAGTAATAACAGCAATAATAACAGCATTAAAAAGTAAAAAACAGCTGCTGCAGCAGCGAAAAGAAATATAAGGCTAAAAAAGCTAAAGCGTTTATAAATAGTATAAATATAAATATAGCCGGCTTGCTTTATTTAAACGCCTAACAGAATAAGAAGACCAGAAATAAAAGCTGTTTAAAGTATAAAAAGTAGCAGCGTTTTTAAAACGGAAACAATATTATTTAATAATTTAACACAGATAAAGCTTAATAAAAGCTAACCCGGGCGTTAGGTCAAAAAATAACCAAAAGGTAAATAAACTTATATAGCTGTTTTGCTGAATATATTTAAAGCTATTGCGGCAGGAACTTAATCGGGGTTTTTTTAATTATTTATATAAATTTAAACTTTAAAAAATATTAAATATAATTATAAATACAGGTATGCTTACTAAATAGCGCGTTAACATATTTATAAAAAATAAACAAATATATATATATATATATATATATATAAACGTGTATATAGTAATAATAATTACTACTAAGGTATAAAAAGACGTATATAATATTATAAGTAAATAAGGCCTAAATTTATTTATAAAAGCTAGCAGTACTACGTTATGGCCTATGGCCGGGGTAGGTTTAGCTATATATAAAGATATATATAATAAAGCTAATAAATAGCCCAGGTTACGCGGGCAAACTATTACCTAAGGAACGGAGTATTAAGTTAGAATTATATAAGCTTAAATAATTAAACGTTAGATTTTTTTTTATTTTTTTTCTAATATTACTATATATATATATATTAATACTATAATAACTTCACTTTATATTTTCACGTAGTTTTAGTTCTTAATTATTATTTTTCCGTTAATTTTAATTATTTAATTCATTTTCTGCTTATTTTTTTAAAACTTTACGCCTTTTTAATCTAAGATGTAGTATTATAGGTTGTAGTACTTTATATAATTATTTTTTACACTTTATGCAGTTAACTTACGTTAACTTTATTAATGTTTAAAGTTGCTGCTATAGATCAAAGTAGCGTGGGCGGACTTTGCTTCTGCTTATTACTTATAATAATAGTTTATATTAATTTAGCCACTTGTTCTACCTTTTCAGCAACGCTGCTTAGCTCTTTATAAAATTTTTTACTTTTTTTTTTTCTTTTGTTGCAGAATTAATTATGCTTATTAAACTAAGTAAGGTCTACTTGTTTAAGTTACGTAGTATTAATTTAACTACTTACCTTTTTAATAAGTATATAAGTTACTTATAGCTTTTTTATTTTAATATAAAATTACAGATATTTATATAATTAACTTTTATATACACTTATATAAATAAGAACTTATAACCTTTTATATATTTTTATAAATACTAAGTTTAAGTAATAGCAAGGTAACTTATATATTGCTAGGAATATTAACGGGCTGCTGCACCGCCCGTATTTATTGCACTATTTACACATACTTAAGTCTGTATAACTCTACAAAATAGCTTTTTTTCTTTTTTTTCTTTTTTAGCTTTAATTTTTATACAATATATCCTATATTACCGCGGAGCTTTACCTTTATTCGCGTACTAAGTGCAGCAGTTTACTTAAGTACTTATATAATTAACTACTTATATATACCTAAGAATACTAGTATAAATAAGTAAGTACCTAGGTAAGCTTAACTTAAGTGCGCGTACGCGTTTTTTTTATATTTAAAAACAGCAACTTTTTCAATCTAAAAAGGCAATCACGCGCAAGCCTTTTTATTTTAATAACTTACTTATTTTTATTTTTATATATAAATAAGTGGCCCTTATTTTTGCTAACTTTTCTCGGCCACCTTTTTTTTATTACCTTTTTTTTACCACCTTTCTTTTACTACCTTTTTTCTACCACCTCTTCTTAGCCACCTCTCTTCTGCCTCGCTTTTTTTATTACACCTTTTAACTTATAATTATATACCTTTTACATAATTAACGCCTTCGTAAAATTTAATAAAATTTAACAAAATAACAAAAGTAAGTTTTAAATATAATTATAAAGCAAATTATATTATTATAACCCTTTATTCAACATTTTACCTAAAACTTTTAACTTATATTTATATATTTTTTCTATAATAAGTTACATACTTCCCGTACAACAAAATATATACTTTTTATATAACAAAATATATACTTCCTTTATAATAAGTTATATACCTTCTACATAACCAACGCCTTTATAAAACTTAATAAAAAAAGACAAAATAACAGAAGTAAGTTTTATATATAACCATAAAATAAATTATACTATTATAACCTTTTACTTATCACTTTATTTAAAATAACAAAAATTTATATTATTAAAGTAATAATAAACCAATGCTTTTTATACCTTTTAAATTATAGCTAATCTATATATCTTAGTACAACCTTAAAATAAGCAAATCTTTTATTACCTGCTAACAAGCACAATCCTATAACGTTTACAGCACTTCCCTCCTCCTTACCCGGAACGTTTATTAAAATATAAAAAAATCTATTACCTTATACTTAATAAACAAGGCCTGCTATTATATATATTTTAAACAAAGTTTTAATATAAGGCAAGTAATAAAAGGCAAGGCACGTTAACATAAATGTACTATTAGTAAAAAATACTTTAAAAAAAAAACAAAAAGCAGCACATTATTAAATATAAGGCAAGACCTGCTTAATTATATGCTAGTTTTAAAACTTAAAAACTTTATTTTTTTTAAAATATTTTACCCGCAGAGCTTTAATATTAAAAAATATAATAACAGCAGCAGCAGGCGTAATAAAAGTATACGCGAGGTCTTTTTAGTAGCTACTATTAAGCTATACGCCAGTGCTTTATTAGTATAATTTACTAACAAGCTATAAGCTATAACCTGCTTTTTAAAAATAAAAACCTATTTAAAATCTTTAATATTAAAATAGTGCTAAATTTTAATAAAAACTAACTAAATATAATTACTGCTAAAAATACGCCTATTAAACAATATTTTAAAAAGCTGGGTCAGAATATTAACAACTTTATAAAAACTATTAAAATATTAAAAAAGTTTTAATAATTAAACAAGTATACCTCAGGCCCAGCTCCAAAAAAGCAACGCCTTACTTATAAAGTTAATTTTTAAACTTTTAACCTTCCGTACCGCCGGCTATTACAAACGCTTTTACTATCGTTTTAAAAAACAGAAAAACAAACCTTTAAAGCATAAAAAGCATAAAAAGGCTAGGCAAAAAACTCGGCGGAAAGAGGAGCAAACAATTACGTCCAGGGTCTTAAAAACGCTAATACTAGCGAACCATTCTTATTAATATTTAAAAAAATAATAATAATTTTATATTAAGCCATATTTTCCAGTTTATTTTTATTATTATCGTAATATTAACCTTTATATTAACTCTGCTAAGCAAGTCCGAACTATGCTTCGGTCTCACTTTTATTATATATTTTTATTAATATTACAACACTATAATACTTTCACTAAAAGTCTTACTTTTATTAATATTATAACATTATAATATTTTTACTAAAAAAAACAGTCATTACTCTAATTATATCTAACGTTAACAATATAAGTTACTACTATTACCAACTTTTATCTCTAACTTTATTTAATTCTACACCGTCACTAAATAACTAATATAAAGCATATTAGGCCGTATTTTTAAGTTTGTTTCTGTTACTATTATAATGTTAATTTTTATACTAATTTTATTAAACAAATTTAAACCATGCTTCGGTCTTATTTTTATTAATATTATAACATTATAATACTTTTACTAAAAAAAACAATTACTACTTTAATTATACTTAACGTTAATAATATAAGTTATTATTATTACTAACTTTTATTTCTAACTTTATTTAATCCTGCACCGTCATTAAATAGCTAGTATAAAGCGTGTTAAGCTATATTTTCGGGTTTATTTCTGCTGCTATAACATCCATTAAATCCAAAGCTCTAGCTGCTGATTATAAAACTTAGTAGTATTCCGTTAACGCAGCTTAAACATATATTTTTTTTTAATTTTAAAGGCATTAAATTTTATATTTTTAAAAAGTTAAAAATTAATAAGGCGTTTATTAGAATATTTATTTTTTTAAACATATATTTTTATAATATTATTAATAAAAGCAATAAAAATTTTAATATTAAGTTTAAGTTACTATATATAATAAGTTTATAGCTTTTTATATAATATTATTTATAACGTTAGATATTTATTTAATATGCTTTGGGAATTTTTAGCAAGATTATTATAACTTTTATGCTAACCTTTCTTACTAAGTTAGAGCAGCGTACTCTAAATATTTAAAGCATTATATCCTAAGTAAATAACTGAAGGCTGTGCTGTTTGCGTTATTGGCCTAGGTTATTTATTTTGGCTAATTTTATATAAATTATAAAGATTTAGAATTTAATAAATAAACTAGATACCTTTTAACGTCTAGTATAATAAATCTTAACAGCTTTTTAATCTTTTTTTAAAAAAGCTGTATATATAATAATTATTAATCTTTATAAAGCAAATAAGCTACTTCTTACGGTCCAAGAACTAGAATATATAGCGCTATATTTATATATATTATAATAAAACCTAGGGTATTAATCATTAAATATACTAGATTTATATACAGTTTTAAAAGCTTTAAAAAACCGGATAATCTTTTATCAGTTTATTACAAAGCTTAATTTGTTTGTAAAATAATTATATATTAGCTTGTTTAATAACTATATTAATATTTATAAGTTGCTGGGCTTTGCTTAAGAATCTGTTAAAAATAACGAAGTGATCGGTGCTAACGGTTTTATTTATTTTAATTATGCTAGTTAGATAAACAACAAGTTTAGGCTTTTTATTAATCTTGTTAAATTTTTTAATTTAATTGCTTATTTAATAATTATATTAATATTTATAAATTGTTAAGCCTTGTTTAAAAATCTATTAAAAATAGCGAAATGATTAATGCTGACGGCTTTATTTATTTTAATTATGCTGGTTGAATAAGCGGCAAGTTTGGGCTTTTTACTAGTTCTGTTAAATTTTTTGATCTGGTCGTATACTGCTAACGTAACTTAAATATATAATTCTTTTAAGCTTATATAATGTTATATATTTATATATTTATTATTCTTATTATATGCTGTTTAAATATTGGTTTATAAATTTAACACCGTGATTTAAATTTAATTATCCGGGAGTAAATAAAATGTTGACATAATTAACCTATTGTTATAGCGGTTTTGGCAAAAAATAAATTAATTAAGTATTTAGATATTTTTAAAACCTAGGCTAATTAAACATTAAGCCTAGGCTTGCAGGGATATAACACTATTTAATAAATTTAAACGGCGTAGCAATGTTAATTTAATTAATTTTTTTATACTAGTTAGCTTAATTAATATAACTTGGCTGCGTATTTTTTAATAAGATTTGCCGGCAAAACTTGGGGACTTATAAAGCAACAACTATATTAAGACGTAAGGACCTGGTACAGTTGGCGCAGCAAAATCGTAATATAAAAACTTAAAACTTAAAGTCGTAGCATAATCGTTCCTTTCGGACATTTAGCTGCTGTTTATAATAATATATATACTAATGTTTATATATAAAAAGAATTATATTATATTAAGTTTAAAATTAATTATTTTTTGGGTAGATTTTTTATTTTTAAAAAACTCAAGAAATTTATCTTATAAAAGGAGTATTATCTTCTAAATATTAAATAAATTTGGATGATAATATAAAATTTAAAACTTATTTTTTTTATTTAATGCAATAAGTATAAACTATTAATTAAAGCAATTAAAAAAAAGTCCAATAACTTTTAGGTTTTTACTCCGGGCCTAGGTTTTGGTTTGATAAAAATAAGCTGCCTTTAATGCTATGTTTTTTTTACGCTTATTATAGGTTAAAAATATTTCACCCGGGCTAAGATTAAACTAAAATGACCTTGCAGCTATAAATATTATAAGCTAATAACAAGATTATAATTTTTTTATAAAAGATAAGAATTTGTTTTAATTTTATATAGATATACGCTTACTGAAGGATTTATTCTGTAAATAAAACGCTAAATTTTTTTATTTTATAAAATAACTAATTATTTTTTTAAGTAAGAGCTAGCCTCTTTTTCGTAAAGTTATTAATATAATATAATATAAAGTTGATTTAAATAGCTTATAGCTACAGAGCTAGGATTAGTATAATATTAATACGGTAGTAGTTAATGCTGCGAATTATAAAAAACTTCTTAACGAAAAAGCTATAACTATAAAGTTATAGCAGAAGCGCGGCAATAATAATAATTTAATAAAGCTTAATATAATTAAAATAAGGCCTTTTTAATTATATGCTGTGTAAACCTGCTAACTTTATTATAGCGTGCGTATAAATAAAGCTCCTAGGGCATAGGCAGCTAGTTATTTTCTATGTTTTATAAAAGATAGTTTTTAATATTTGGCTGCTACTGCTAAATATCTAGCTATAAAACAAGCTTGCTATTTCTATTTTTAATATTTTTATATTTTAGCCCGAGCTACTAGTTTTGACTAATTTTTGGGCTTTTTTTTTAAAGCGGGCTACTGTAATCTATTAATTATTTTAGGCGATCTTTTTTTTCTGCTCGTATTTAAAGATTTTATTAATATTATTATATATTTTATCCGCTAAATTATTTTTTAAGTTTTTTAGGTTGCTTAGGTTATTTAAGTTGTTTAGGTTGTTTAAGTTGCTTAAGTTTCTTAAATTGTTTAAACTTGCCGACCTTTTTAACTAAATTAGTGATAAACTAAGCTATATATAAAGATTTATTAATATAATACTAAATATCTAAAACTTTTTTGATAGCTTACTATAAACGGTTAAATTTTTTGCTATTAGCCGAATTAAAGGCTTTTCTATAATTTATTTAACGTGCAGATAACAGCGGCGTAAGCGTAATTTTTTTTCTGTTATATAAAAATATATTATAAAAAGAGTCTAGCTTAAAAAAAAAACAAAGCTTTAAATTAAAAGGAATTAATATGTATTATAAATTAATAAAAACCTAGCTTAAGAACAAATTAAATACAAGAACATATATGAAATAGACATATTTAACAGGGCTGGCTACACAGGGTTACGTTTCTGCTAACGCAAAAGGCGTTCCGAAGAATAATATAGCCAAAGTGGCGGAAATTACGGATTAATATTTCTTTTAATAATATACTATTTACTTTATTTAAAAGTTGTTTAAGCGTAATACTGTAGTAAGCATTTTTTATTTTTAGTTTTATATATTTTTATTAACTTTAAAACATAGAACCCGCGTATTTTAGTAATATTATCAGCAGATAAGAACTTATAATATGCCGCCTTAAAATTAAGAAGATAATACTATGCTTTAGCTATACTATCTTAATAAACCTTAAAATTTAAAGAGGTTTATTAAAATTTAACCTCGTAAGCACCCATTTATGCGTCCTTTTCGGCGACTTTATATTAATATGCTACCTTTTTAACGATTGCCTTATATATTTAAATATTTAACCTAATCTAGAACAAGATTTTATATTTATAAAATATAAATTTTATCTGCTTTCATACGTTAATAATAATCTCCTCAGCTAATATAACATTTTAAACCTTTTATTAAAATATTAAAACAATTTTAAATTTTATAACCAAATTAAGCCTGCTATTTAAAGCTTGCTTGTAGATATTTAGGATCACGTTTAAATATTTTGCCGTTTTAAAAATTAAGAAATTAGTACTATTTTTTTAATTATACCATTTTAATAAACTTTAGAATTTAAAAAAATATATCGAGATTTAGCCTTATAAGCATTAGGGGTTTCTTTTAAAAAGATAATCTTTATAATTAAAGCTAAAGCTTTAGCCTAGTACATTATCTATAACCATGCCTACATTTTAAAACCTGAACTTAAAAACAATAATAGTAATAGCCGGTATATGCTTCTTTTTTATTTTAACAGGCATAACATGGTATAATCATCTTTTTATTTTTATAAATTTTTACTAACTTTTTAATATAAAACTTATACATTTAAGCAATACTATCTACGGATAAAAAGTTTTTAAGTTTCTTCCTTAATAATAAGCAGATATTTATATTTTATATTACCTTACTTATCCGCTTAATTAATATTATTATAAAAAAAATACTATATTTTTACCGCATTATTTTCCCTGCTTAAAAATAAAAGCAAGCAGGTGTTACAAGGGCTAATATTTAAAGCTTAAAATAATATTTAAATCTTGTAATAATCTTCTTAAGCATTAGGGAAGCATACAAGTTTGTTTTCTTTTTGCCCTTTGCAGCAAACCTAAGTTTATATATATATAAATAGCTTTATATTTATTTGCCTAAATAATTCAGGTCCGTTTCGCAGCATTTAATAAATACAGGTAGTTAAATTATCTAAACCTTAAACCGCAGCCTAAATACCGACTTATAGATTAATATCATAATATTGCCAACTAAACCCTAGCAGGCGGGGAGTTATATACTTTTAATTAAGGTTCTTCCGTTTAACAGCAGGTACGTATATTTTATATTACCTTACTTATTTATTTAATTAATATTATCATAGCAAGAACATTATATTATTAATATATTTATTAAATATATGTTTCGTAAACTTAAATTATGTTTTAATATAGTTTAAAAGGCAAAATCTCCTAAATTATTTTTATACTAGCAAAAAAAAATTATAGGTGTTATATAAAAAAAAAAAATTAAACAAAAAAAAAAGAGAATTAAACAAAAAAAAAAAAGAATTAAACAAGAGGAAAAAAAAATTAAACAAGAGAAAAAGGGAATTAAATAAAAAAAAAAAGGAATTAAACGAGAAAAAAAGAGAATTAAACAAAAAAATAGTGCCGGATTATTAGAACAACTTATTAACCTAGGAATATATACAGGGCAGCTAAAAGCGGAATGCTATATTAAGCATATAAGTTATTACTTTCTTAATGTTTTTTAAGTTAAAAAGTCTAGCTGATAATAAATCTACGGATAAAGGGCAATTTAGATTATAGGTTTAATTTTATAAATATTTATTAATAATTAACTGCGTAAAAAGTTTGTAAGTTTAACTGCTGATTAATAATAACCCTGCTTAAGTTTTAAATCTAGCTCCGCTATTAATTTCGCTATTACTCTCGCGGGTTTAACATAATACCGCGGTAGTCTTAAAAACAAAAGCTTATTTATTATACTTTGTAAAATTGAACTAAACAAATACTAAGTATAATATATAGCCAAATAACTCTATTTAAAAGTCGTCCAGGCGAGCAATAATATTGCTAATTAATTAATTTTATAAAAAGTTTATAAATTTAACTTAAATAAAAAACGATTTTTAAGTATAATTATTAAGATTAGTAATATATTTATTAGATCTAGAAAGGAATTAAAGGTATATGCTTAATTAGCAGTTTTAAAAAATAAAAGGGGATGTAAAAAAGTTTATTAGTTTATATAAAAAAGCAGATATTAGGCTGCTACGCTGCTATACCTCCGTTGCTAGGCTATTTAAAATAATATAAAGTTTTAAGCTATTTAAAATAATATAAAATTAAAATTATATCTAGTTTATTATATATAATATTATTTTAATTTTATTCTTTTTTATTAATTTTTAGTTAGTTTGTTATTTTTGCTAATTATTTTATATATAACATTTATAATAGCACTTATATAAGACATTCTTCTAACTTTCTTTTAATACTATAAGTACTAAGTAGCCAAAGCCTTAAAAATGGATGTTTTTACGCTGGAAAAGCTACAAACAGCAGAACAGCGTTAAATTTTAAAAACTATCCCTTAACTATAAAAATATAGCTTCGAAACTATTTTATTTTTGCTTTAGTTTATTATATACGGTAATTAGTCCGCTAAAAAGAGTTTTTTTTTAAAAGTTTTAATAAAAATCCTATTCTTAAAAAATAATAACCTATGCATTAAATTTATAACTAAAATTAATCTTTATTCTTATTAAGGTTATTTTAAATAGCTTCTGATCTATAAATAACTAAAGAATTATTAATACTTTTTTAATATTTATTATTAACTTTAAGGAATTATTAAGTGTTATAAACGCTGCTAAAAAAGTAATAAGTATTGCTGAATTTAAATTTACCCCTATATTAGACTTTTGCGAAGCTTTATAATATTTACAGCTGTATACAGCTTCTTTAGAGTAATAAAATAAAAAGGGTATTTTATATATAGATTTTTAGCTTGTAAATATAGTTGTTAAAGCTCTTTATATAATAACAAGTATTTAAGACTTACCCTTACGTTGTTTTTAATATTTAAAGGTTGTAATACCTTGGGCCGGCATTTTTAAAAGATATTTTTATAATTAATATCGAGGGCCTAACGCGGCCTTAGCTTACCTATAAGCTTAACGTATTATTATAATACTATTATAATGTTTTTAAAAATAAAAGCTTATTTATTATATTAACGCACTTTATAAAATTAAACTAAGTAAGCGTTAAACGTGATGTTTAGATAAATGGCTGCATTTAAATACTAATAGCTGCCCGCCCGTAGCTGCCCGCCCGCTGGAAAGAACTTGTCTGCCGAAGTAATGTTTACGTATATTATAATTAAAGGGTTAAATTTTATGTAAGGGGTTAAAAAATAAGGGGGAAAGGTTATTTATAAATATTTTTATATTATAAACTTAGTTATAGACTTTAACTTAAGGACCTTACCATTTAGCTTTTTATTAAACTTAATTATTATTTATTTTAATATTATTAGCTATATACCTGTAGATTTATATAATTACGCCTGATTATGTTAATATTATTAGATTTTATTAGCCCAGGATTTATATTTTTTAGATTTCACTTATGGCCATTTAACTTTAATAAGACCGCTTTTAACGCGTTAATAGCTTATTTTTATATATTAATTGCAAAAAGAGTATTATAAATTATTTCCTTAGGCGTTTCTAAAAAAAATAACGCACCTTTGGCCTTTGGCAATAAGGGCGTAATATACATTATCTACTAACCTCACCTTGCCAGCCAGGACCAGGTTATACAGCTAGCTTCTTTATATTATATATTATGTAAGGAATTATTAAAATAATAATTACAAGCTTTTTTAAATATTTAGCTACTTATATATATATTAATATATATATATATTATTAGATCTAAATAAATCCTTACTACTTAAAATGTTAGCTATTAATTAATCTAATTAATTAAAATAATCTTTAATATAAATAGTTATACCTAAAACTTTTTTCTTTTATAACTATAATTTTATCTTTATATTATTTTAATATATTACTAATAATCCCCTTTAAAAAGCACACTAATTTATATCTTTTATTAAATTCTATACCGCGATATATATACTTATTTACCTAGGTGATCAAATTTAATTAATAACTACATATACAAAAAAAAATACAGAGCTAATTTTAACGCTTATTAATTACGTGCGCCTACTACCTAATACTTACAAATATAAGCACGTAAATATATATACAACTACTTCTATTAACCTACAAACAGCTTTTAAAACTCTTAATTTTATATAACCCAGTAACCTCTTCTTTTTTACCTTGTTATTTTAATATAATAATCTGCCTCCTCCTACCCACTACTTTAATACGCTTCTTTAAATAACGTAATTTTATAGACTACCTAATATATTATTAATATAAATATAAAGTTTAACATTTATTAAAACTTCCTTTAGCATAAATAATTTGATTTTTTAAAAAAATCATTTTTATATACCTCTTTTTGCTCCTAAGGCAGACTATCACTTCTTAACTCATAACTCTAATTATTGCTAAATACTTATTTATTAGCTTGCTTTACGTAGGGCTCTTTTTAATTTATAAGTTCGCGTATATTATTTAACTAATATTACCGGGGGCTATTTATTATAGCTACGTTTTCTAAATCGGTAGCAAAAATCTTATATAAAAGTTTACAGTAAACAGGTCGGCAATCGTAAAAGCTATAACAGCTATTTAAAAAGCAAAAAAAAAAAAAGCAAAAGAATTTTATAATCTTCCGCCCCCCCCAGGTTTTTATATAAATAAATATACCACAACATAAAAAAACTACGCCTGGCTGTTTATTTATTTAACTATTCCTAATAACTAGCTCGGCTAACTATAAACAAAAAAAAAAAAAAATGCCCAAATAACTTATAAAATCTTTTTTATATTTTTAATTTTTATTAAAAAATTATTATAAAACAAAATAATAGCAAGCAATATATAACAGCTTAAGTACTATAGCACCTTTTTATATACCCAGCTCCTAGTTCTACGTATAAGCTATTATTAACAAAATCCCTATTATTTCTTTCACCTTGTGGCCATAATACGTTTTTATATCTGGACATTTAATAAAATATTAAAAATTGCTTTTTAAAACAGTTCAGCGTACAGCATTAACGCTAGCGCCAGCGTTAACATTATATTATTTTCTATAAAAAAAAACCTAGCAAAACTGGCTATTATTACAAAAAGCTAGGAGAATAAGCCTGTTAAATTTATTATTAAAATAAAAGACGCTTTCTAAGTATATATTTTAAAGTTTTATCCTTTGCTAACACGGTTTAAAATAAAGCTATGCCTACTTTTTAAGCAGTTAATATTTTATATTAACCCTATTTATTTTAATTTTAAAGCAGCAGGAATTATACATATATTAATTTTATTAAAACAATATTATAAAAATTAAAATAACAAGTTGCTCTTTTATAAAATTTAAATTAAGGAAAATATAACTTAAAACAACCCAAGGCGTTATATCTTTAGCTTTAAAGTTGCTTTTACATAAAAACAAAGTTTGCCTACCTGCCTCTTATTCCTAGGACTTATTATAAGCCAATATTTTGGTTCATTTTAATAAGACGTTTAATAACTTCATGGAACTCGCCTTCTTCCTGCCTAGCTTTTACCGCTTTACAGTATTACTCAGGAATTTCCACTTATAGGCATCAGCTATATCTACTTCGCTAAATAATCTAACAAATATATATACTGGTCTTATCGCACCTCAGGGACTATATACTATAAGCGGGGCTGTTATAAATAAAAGCAGAAGCTACATCTTATTAAACATAGAGCTATTAAAACAAAAAACTCAACTAAATAGTTAAAAAAACTAAAAATATTATTAGAATATATTTTAACAATAATAAAAACAAAATCCAACTATTATTAAATAAATTATAAAATATTCCGGCTATAAATATATAACAGGTCAGGACGAAAAGGTTTTAATAATCTTTTTAATATTATTTATATATATATAATAGTAGTAGTAGATATATAAAACAAGATTATCAGCCGTTTAAGCGAATAATAAACATAAATAAAGCAGAAGATTTATATTAAATAACCAGCTTTTTAATTATAATTATAAACGGGAAAAACTAGGCTAGATATATATTTAATAAATAAAAAGGTACCCAGAATCACGCTACTTATGCTGCTATAATAAAGTACTCAAAACGATCTACTACACGTTAACTTAATGCACTTAGTATATAAATAATAATGTTAAAATAAAATAAGCAATTAAATTCTAGTTAAAGCTAAAAACACTGTAATATATTATTTTAAATAAAGTTATAGTATTTAAAATAATCAGCCTAAAGCAATATAAGGTAAATATTATATTAATTAAAAAATATTAGCCATAAAAGCAAGACAGCAGGCAACCTTAATAGCTATAACTAATTTAAACAAGCAGAAATACTCTAAATAATAAAAAAAAGCAAGAAATAAACGTAATATATAGAATACCTAAGGTCAGACCGCTGCTTAACCAAAAATACTTACTTTTTATTTTTTCTAAAAGCTAAATCATCCTTTTTATTATTATAATCTTGCCTAATATTAATACTACCACCGGGATTACCTTTATTTTAATTTTTATTATTATTATATACAAAACAACCGGGCATTTACCCTTAATTTTAAAAATATTTAATTTAGCAAGGTAAAACGAGTTTTTAAAGTATTACTAAAAAAATTATTTAAATAATTATATAAGCTAAAAAGCTTATTATATTAGCTAAACCGGGCAGCTTACGTACACGTATAAAACTTTTTATAAACAAAATTATTATATATATAATAAGCTAAAACAAATAAATAACTAAAAATATAAATAATAAGCTCTCCAAATATTATTAGATCTAATAATATAGTTTTTAAGACCAACCTAATAAAACTTATAGCTTTTTAGCAGCGATTTATTAAAAGCCCGCGGAAGCTTAATTATTAATCTTATATAAAAAAAACCCTTAACTGATTTATATAATAAACAACTTTGCCGTAAATACTAGTTATTAATTCCTGTATATAGCTTAACATTAAGCAGAACTTATTAACCCAACCACGCTATTAAAAGCCGCAAGTTAATTCTTTATCTTTACTATACCAAGTTTTAAATATAAAAAAGGATTATTTATTATATTTTATAACTAATATTAAATTACACGTTTTAACCCCAAGCTAGCAAAAATAATATATTTATTTATATTAATAATATTACTATTATTACCCGTTATATATTATATTATAGCAACATCTTTTAAATAGCTATATTATAATTATAAACCATATATCTAACCTATTCTTAGGTATAAGCTGCATAAGATTAATCTCCTAGGTCAGGTTTAATTAGTCTATTTTTTAAATACGCCCCGGCCAGAACCCTGGCCTTAGACCGTAATTAATATAATTTTTTAAAGCAGATTTGGTCCTTTTTATATTAATATAATTAATCCGTGCTATATGCTAAATTAAAAACTCGAACTAAAAAAAATAACAAACAACCTAACGCCAAGTTCTTATTACACTATCGTGTTCTTACGTTTTTTTTATTTTATATACACCTGCTTAGTTTTATAACATTTATTTTATATTTTTATATATTTTACAGCTAACGGATAAAAAATTATATTAATCTTATTATAATATATAATTAGGTATTAATACAGGTTAACCTTTTTAATTATATAAAATAGGGTGGTAATTATTAAAAAATAAGTGGCAATTATTAAGTGCTGCTATAAAAACTAGAACAAATATTCCGGCTATAATATTAACCTTTATTTACTTATTTATAAATAATCAATTATAATAATTAAGTAAGCAATTATTTAAGCCAACAGATTAACAAGGTGTTTTTAGCGTTTAAACGTATCGCAGACAAGCAAACACCTTTTTATAACTAAAAATAAAAATAAAACTAATTAAAACGCAAGCTATTTAACCACCCAGCTATCTATATTATATAAAAAAAGCGGGCGGGTAAAACTACGCGTATTCCGTTTAAAACAAGTGTAATATAAATAATAAGTTATATAGTAGGTTATTATATATTTATAAAACTACTTAAATATAAAATATTTATTTTTAATCGTTTGATTTTATTTTTATATTAATCGTTTTATTTTTAGTATTACTTGGTAATTATATATATTAATTAAAAGACTATATTACTTTTTGGCTTTTTATTTATATTAAGATTAATAATATATAGTAACAGTTTTAATTATAAATAATAATATCTAATTAATTAATATAAAATAAACTAGAGCAATAAATTTTTATTAAGCTGTTATAAAATCTGCTGCTTTTATTAAGTTTATTAAAAACCATAGTTTGCTGCTAGTATTAAAAAAAAAAGATGTTAATACAATTAAAATTTTATTAACTAAAAAGGTAGATATAAACATTAAAGAAAATGTTTCTAATATAACGCTATTAATAATAGCAGCATAATATAGCTATTATTACATTATCTTTTATTTATTATATTAGTTTTTATCCTAATATTAACCTTTAAGATCTTTAAACACCGGCCTGTTAGCGGGTAAGATAAATAAACAAAATAATACGTGTTCGTATTATTTAAAAGACCTCGCCTTTGCAAGAAGTTCTAAAGGGTGGGCGCCTATTTATTATGCTATGAAGGGTGGTTATTTAATAGTTATACACTTTTTGTTTAATATTGCTAAAGTAGATCTAAATAATAATATTAATAATATTAATAATTAAAAGGTAATAATACTATTATTACTCGTAGTTATTTAAAGCTATTTAAGCGTAGCCGATTATATTATAAAAAACTATTCTCAAAGCATTATTAACGGGCTCAAGTACGCCTTAAAATATAAAAATAGTTATTTAATATAGGTGTTAAAAGGTCTTTTCCGGGGGGATAATTATTTAAGTCTATAATATATCCATAAAAAATAAGAGGCTATATATTTATAATAAACACGTTAAACTGTTAAAAGATTAATTACTACTGCTGCGTTATACTATTAAACTTGCTAACCACGCTTTATTCTTAGAACTTATAGCTTACAGGTAATCTGAATTCTTAAAATAAAAAAACAGCAGTTATATGGATTCTTTTATTATTAAATATATTATTTCGTTATTAACTACGGGTAATTAAGCTAAACAAACTTTTTTCCATTATATAATACTTATTAAATATAATACTTAATAGTTTTATTAGATTATTTAAAAGTTTAAGTTTTAATATTAATAAGGCAAAGCTTGATATATATATTTTAATTATATTATAGATCGGTTATATTTTAGCTACCTAGTTTTAATATTTTTTTTTAATCTATACATAGTGCTAAATTAAGAGTTAAAGTTTTTTAAAATATTTAACTCCCTTTAAAAAGAATTTCTTTTAAATATAATTCCCGTTAAGGGGTAATAAGGTTTACGAAGGTTTTATATTATTAATAAAGTTCTTTAAAACAAGACGCTATAAAAAAGGTAACTACCTTATAATTAAATAAAGTTTTAATACTCTAACTATAATATATAGTAAGTAATATTTATAAATAATAACTTACTACCCTTTTTTTAATCCTTAGCATATATTTTTATAGCGTATATATTTTTTTTATTATAGACTTCTTTATAATAATTAACACCTTAAGCTAGGGCCGGAGTTAAAAGTACTTTCAAAGTTATGGATCTTGGTCTTTTAAATAAGGTCTGTTTTTTATTTTATATTAAATACAAATTTTTTTTATTAAATAATAGATATATTTCTTCTGATTACTTTATTTTTAATTATTATTATATCAGACTATTAAGCTCTTAGATTTCTTTTTAAAATAATCATAAGCTAGCCTTTATAATCCTTAAAGTGCTTCCCTTATTTATATACCTTTTACTAGTTAGTTATAAAAGTTATAATCCTTAAATACTACGTGCTTCTTATTTTAGTTACTTTTTTTTATAATAATTATATTAAAAGCATATTATTTCTCATTATTTACCTTTTATCCAGTATATAGGCCAGCCGTAAGTACTGCGAACAGTTCTATAAATATTAATTTTTCTAGTTTAAAGGCCAGCTAAAACTTATCCAGTATAGCCCGTGCTGTTATATTTTAATGCTAAATAATCCTATAACGATATAAATAACAAAGTTATTATAAAGCTTTAACGAAGGATATATAGGGTAGGTATACGTATAGCTGGGGTGATTTTAACTTTCAAGTAAACTTAAATTATTAAAAATATATATTATGTTTTTTAATAAGTTAGTTAACGTTTAAAAAAAAAGTGAAAATCTAATCTTTTATTTTTTAATCAGGTAATTTATAATAATAACAAAAGATTCTTAATAATAAAAACTAAAATAAAAATAAAGGTATTATTATTTTAAAAATGGTTAAATTGCTAGCTAAATATACTATGCCTTCTTTTAATTTCTGACGTTTTTATACCTTCCCCATAAAATATTAAACAAGGTCTAAAAGCTTAAAAATCTTAAACATAATTATAATTAAACCAAAAAAAAACAATTCTAAAGTTTCTTTTTTAATTTAATAAGCTTGTTACCTTATCTTTATAAAGTGCTGTGGTAGCAAACTAGCTTAACTATTACTAATGCTATATTAATTTATATTAGATTTTTTTTTTTTAGTTTAACTTTGCTTGCCGCTAATAGCGTGCTATTATGCTTCCTTATATTATTTTATATAATTAAACACTTAAACATAACTTAAAAAAAGTTAGTCTATTTATTATTATTTCAAATAAAAGTTAAAATGTTTACTAATTCTTGCGTATTTATATAATATGTTATATTTATTTTTAAATATTATACTGCATTGTTTAAGGTAATTTGCAGCTTTACTTTCGTATATCGGATTTTTAAAAAAAACCAGGCAATTATAATTAACAGAACATTTTATAATAAGATAATACTAGATATAATAAAATATTATTAATATTTTATATTTAAACACCTAGAAATTTTCGCCTTTTACGTTTACGAAATTAATGTTTAGCTTTTCCGTAAATTTATATTAATAAGCTTTTTATATTATAAACGTCTTCTTAAACGTTAAGTATCTTTGCCTTAAGACTTGTAATTAATGCTTCAAAGTAAGCGTGCTTATAACTGTTCCATTTATAAAAAATAAACTACAAAATAGGATTAAAGCAGTATTAGTGTCTGCCTTATTATTTAATAAAGCAGATATAATTAAAGCCTTTAAGTAAGAATCTCTAAGTATAACAGGGCGATAAAAGCTAGACGGGTAAAAGTCAGAAATTTTAAGGTCTTTAAGTATCTCGTTAATTTAAACAGTAATATTGGCTTAAGATATGCTTTAAAAATAAAACATAGGCAATTAAACCTTGTTTTGCTTAGGCAACTTTAAACCTTGAAATAATACTTTGTTAGTTATACTCTTTTTTACTTTAAGTTCACGAGATAACAGCTAATTTTTCCAATTAATATAATGCTGTTTAAATAAATTAATATATGCGGTTTAAACTATCTTTTAACTTAAATAAGCAGGATAAATATACAAATATAATCGGAAGATAAAAAAAACTCTGCTTTTAATAATGTTTACTTATAAAGTACTTACTTAAAAAACATTTCTTATTTTGGTAATAAACTTTTTTTATTTATTTTTTCAGGTTTTTTTAATAATATTTAATTTTGCTAAGCTTTTTTTTATAAAGGAAGATATGGCGTTAATATTAAGTATTAGCGTTATATGCTAAGGTTACTTTAAAAGGTAATTTTAAGATGTTTTATTAAATTTTTAAATATAAAATTTTAATTATTATAATACGGAAGACGAGTTAGTTATAAAAATAAGAAAAATATAATTAAGTTAAATAAAAAGGAGAATAAAAAAATTTCGATATCCTTTAAAGCTTTTAAATAATAAATAATAATAATAACCAACCGTGTACCTTTTTTTAAATATATAATTACTTAATATTTACTACATTTTTTGATAAGTTTCTTAATCTTTTTAATAAACTTTTCTAAATTAAAAGGCCGGACAAGGCTTATAATTAAAGCTAATTAGCAGAAAAAGGAAAAAGATGCTAAATATTAACAAATTAATAAAAGCTTCTTATTTTACGCTTACTATAGGTTAAAAACTTTCTATCCGGGCCACCCGGGCTAAAAGTAAGCAGAAGTTATTTTATAATTATAAGCTAACCTCCGTTCTATAAAATAGTTATTATTATATAGCATAAAGTTAATTTAAATGACTAGCAGTTATAAACGCTATATAATATAACATATGTGTAGGTAGTAATAGTAATACTTATAATTAAAAAAGGGGAAAGGAAATTATAAGCGAATTAAAAATAAAAAAGTCTAAAATTGTTCTAGTTTTTAAGCAGTAGTAATAGTTATAATATATAATTATAGTTAATTAACGAGCTAAGGAGCAAAAATAGCAAGATTATTTCCTTTAGGCCTATATAAACCTGATTTGTTTGTTCTTTTATATATAGTACACATATATATGCTCTCTTAAGACTTTACTAAATTAACTAAGTAATATATGCTTTTCTTGTTGTTAACATGCTTTTTATAACCATCTTCTTAATCTTTTTATATGATTAACTTATTATAAAGCTTAATTTACTGCAAATAATCTTGAGCTTTAAAATAATATTTGTTTAATTTATAAATTATTTCTAAAATATTATTACACTTGTTTATATTTTAAAAATCTAGCAGTTTTAAGTTTATAAATATAATAGCCTAATTTACTACGTTAACAACTTCTTAAAGCTTTAAAATTTGTACGCCTATTTACTTTTGTTCCTTTTAAAGCTTATTAAGTTATTATTCCGTTCTATTAATGCTGTTTTTAATTTTTTTAATAATTTATTATTGTTATTTTTATTAAGACGCTATTATAGATTAAGTTTAGTTAACTAAGGCCAAACTAAATTACTAGGAGTAATAAGATAAAAGTATAGTTAAAGCTATTAGACTTTTTAAGTTAATACGTATAAATAAAATCAATTGAATTATAATGCTAGAGTTAGACATAATAAATATTTACGAGTTTCTATTACTTTTTTTTAGTATTATGCTTTAAATTAATAATTATAAGCGTATATAACCTTTGCATAAAAAGATAGTCACCTTATAATAAATTATGGCGGCTATTTAAGGCTTTCGAATGTTTAATTTAGTAGGTATAGTTTGTAGCTAGTTTTATATAATGTATAGCAGCTATTAGATCTGGAATATTGTGGCCTAGTTATAAAGAATGAATTAACAGCTTAGTGCTTATTGTTTTACTATATTTAAAAATATTATATAAATATTATACTTAGCAGCTATACTATAACATAAAAATATAATCCAGGCTGCTAAAATCGTTAATTTATTAATATAAACTTAAAACACTATTAATATATACTTTTAGTAACATTATCTTATAATATTATTAAATAGCAATTTATCTGGAAACTTTGTTTCATATTTGACCATATTTTTTTTTTTTTAAAATAAAACATTTTAATAAAGTACCGAACTTTATACAACCAGCTTAAGTTTATATAACTAGACAAGCTGAAAATCTAATTAATAATAAAAACGTATAATACACAGAATATAATAAATAAAGCGCGGCCTATAGTTAACCTATATATAACAGACTATATAAGTGGCTTTACTAAAAACGCAACGTTTTAAACTTAAGAATTAAGCGCCCTTATCTTTTATATTAATAGTTGCCTTGTTGTTTATTTATTTGTTTATTTTTAAGCTATAAAGCGTTAGACCTGCTAGCTTTTATACGCAGACTATTAAATATTTTTAAATACTCCCGGTATATATTTTAAATTTATAATATTATAACCTAAAGTAGCACGAATAAGATATATTATCCGGGGTAAACTAAGTCTTAAGTTAAAACGGAACTTTAAATTAAAAATTCGTAATTATCACGCTAACAGCAGAGCATTTTATTAGCGTATAAATATAAATAAAACAACCTTCTGTTCCGTAGCAGCTAGCACTTTATTCGTAAAGATCGGCATATAAAATAGCCTGAAGCTTCTAAGAGTAGCTCTACGTTATATTAGCTAAAATATTTTTTAAAAATAAGGCTTATCGTATTTAAATAGGTAGGCATTTATAAAAATCGGCCAAGGTTAAAGGATATAATTTATTATCTTTCTTGTTAAAATATAGTTCTCGAGTATCTTGTGGTGTTTACTTTAGTATTTTTTTTAATATTTATTATTTTAGCTAATTCGGTGTTTATTTTATAGCCTAGCTTCTGACGATTTTAATATACTTCGTTTTTAAATATAAAAACATGTTTTAACGGAGATATTTATAATAAAAAAAATAACGGTAAGGAGTGATTACGTATAAATTACTACAGTATTTATTACTTTTTATTTTAACCCCAGAGCTTTTTTAAATTTTTTAAAAGTAGGCCCAGGTAGTAGCTGCGTAAGCTTATTTACCACTTGATCTAAAGTAAACATATATTTAAAATTAATTTTTCTAGCAGTTATTTGCTTTTAGCACTATTAATTTTAAATTAATATATGTTTACCCCTTCCGTATAATAATAGGTTATAAAATGCTAAAATAGCCCTCTAATTATTATTATATATAATAATAAATACATTACCTAACTTAACGTTTAGTTTAAACAATAGCTTTTTAATTTAAATAACTTTTTTAAAGGCCTGCGTTTACCTCTTTAGTTTAGCTTTAAAAAATAAAAAAAATATTATCATAAAATGCTACAAAATAGGTATAAAGGCACGGGCCTTTAGCCCGTGCTTATATATACCAGCTATAGAACTTTTGCTATATAAATAAAACTTCTCCTTTTTTATGTAATAATAATAAGTTAATACTAGAACTACTAGCGGTATAGACCGTAATAGATACTATTAGTTAGTATTTTAAACTCTAGCTAACTGCCCCGCTATTTAAGTTAAAGACGTATCCTGAGGTTAATCAACAAGTTTCTTTATAGGCTCCCTAGTTTAAATCGGTATAGCTCTATAATTTAATATTATTTTTTTTATATATTAGTTTTAGATTAATTATGGTTATTACGTACCTGAGTATTTATTTTACTACTTTAATAAAGGAGGCATTTGGCTTTATTATATACCTGCTACATTTTAAAACAGCGAACGTAATATTTGGTCTAGTACCTAATATCGCATACATTAATAACCCGGTAGCCTTTTAATATTATTTTTAATTTTTTTATTTAATTATAAAGTTATCTTTAAATGTTTTAATTTCTATAGAAATAAAGGTATAAGTTGGTTTCGTTTTTCCATGTTTAGCTTATCTAGGTCCTAAAAGCTGAATTCTATTAGAACCTTTTTTAAATAAGCTTGTTTTAATAGCTTTAAAGTGCGGTATAATTAATCGCGTTTTATAATCATCTTTAAATAAAGTTTAATAAAATTTAAGTAACTTATTTAAAACTCTTTGCTTAATGCTTATTTAATGCTGCTAATTTCTGAAACTTTTAATTTAATAATTAAAAAATTATTAACATATACTGCGATATAATAGTTGCCTTAAGTAAAGATTCCTATATCTAAGTTTAGGCTGCTAAATCCTAAGCTTTCTAGAAATGTTACAAGCGTTTTATACCACACCTTAAGTACTTATTTTAGCCCGTATAATATTTTATTTAATTTATACATTTTTAATAAGTTTTAAATAAATTCGGAAGGCTGCTTAACATATATATCCTCTGCTACCTTTCTATATAAAAACGTTATTTTCATGTTTATTTAATAGATTTTAAGATCTAAGGTAGTAACAATAACGAATAAAATCTTGTAACATATAGGCTTAACTATTAATACGAAGGTTTTATAAAAGTTTATGCCATTCTGCTGTTTTAATCTTTTAATTACCTATCTAGCTTTATACTAGACGATCTCTTTTAGCTTGTTCTTTTTTAACCTGTACACCTATTTATTAGACAGCACCTTGGTGCTAGGTAGCTTAATAACTATCTCCTAAGTTAAGTTGTTAACTAAGGAGTTATATTTGCCATTTACGGCCTTACGCTATTTATTCTAATGGAGTAAAATTATTTTTAACTTTATTAAATAATATACCGCTATTTAAATTAAAAGGAGTAAATAAAAAAATATAATTACTGCCCTTTTAGTTGCTGTTTTCTGAGGTAATAAAAATGTTCTTAAGGGTGCTGCTTTCAGGTGGAAAGTTACTATTATGTTTTTTAAGTATGTTAAAATCAGGTGTGTTATATGAAGGGAACAACGTTATTCGCCTTTTAGTAACTAGTTCGTTGTTTTTGCTACTAATAACAAGAAGGAATTTTAATATCCCCCCTAGAGGTGAGTTTAAAGTGGTATTTTTTAAAAAATCCTTTATAGTCTTATTAGTAAAGCTTTATTAAGCCCGTTTTTTATTATTAATTTTTTTTAAAATTTAGTCCAGCGGTACATAAGGTATCTTTTAAAAGAAAGTTACGTTATTTATATTTATAACCTTTCCGCTTTTTAAAAGGATTATATAGTTATAAAAGCTCTAGTACTAATATTTTAACATTCCATAAAGTAATATTCTTTTTTTAAACGCTAACCTCTTTTTATTTAGTTTTAAATATTACTTAGCAGTCCTTATTACTACTATATAATTATATACCAACGTATGCCTATATTATTTCTTATACAATAATATGCTTAAGCAACCGCTAAATTACTATATTATGGTGTAACATACTATTTAAACAATTATAAGCTAGTATTTTTATAATATACTACTATTTTTAGCTTAACTTATTATAAATATTATTATAAATTAATAAACATTAATAGCTTGTTTATAGTTGCCACCTTGTTAATATTACCTTATAGCAGTAAACAATATTTAAATTCCCTAGCTTTAATAAAAATATTTAAGCTTCTTGCTAGTATTTTTACTAGCTTTATTAAAAGTACGTACGTAGCACTTTTATTCGGAGCGTTTATAATGTTTTAAAAACACTTAAAAAGCCTTAATAAACTCTTTTTTAGTTTTAAGTAACAGTACCTAAGTTATTTTTAAATAATTATAACGGATAATAACAAGGTAACTAGATCTTTTATACCTTTTAGGAGCGCTTTTTAGTATACCTGCTATATTTACGTGTAATAATTTTAAAAAGTATACGCCACAGCGGAGAATTCCTAGGTATAATGTTTTTTTTATTTTTGTTTAAACATAATGTTTACATATATAGTTTAATCTTTAAGGCTTAATATGCCCTGCCTTAATTAATTTCTTAATCGAAAATTTATTAACATGTCTAAATTTACTACAGGGCTAATTTAAGGTTAAATAAAGAGTAGGCGGCAAAAGCAGTAATAATAGCTTTTATATTAAATTTAAGCTAATTAACTAAATACAGGCTATTATATTTAGTTTTTCTTAAAAATATTTTATTATTTTTTAAAACATATACTCTATTATTTTAAAAAAGAAATTTAACGCTAAGTTCTATTAATTAAGAAATAAATATAAAGTTAGCTCTAATTAATAAGCAGTATATAGCGTCCTTTAAAGTAGTTTTTTTTTATTCTCTATTAATTACACTTATAAACATATAATTACCACGCTAAATAACCTGTAATACTAAGCCATTAATCTTTAATATTATAAGGCACGAAGCATTATAAAGGTTAATAAAACTGCTCCGGTTAAAGAACATAAAAACATTTGCTCCGCTATTAATTACTAAAGCTTTTTTTAAAATATTCACTAAAGCTTTAGCTTTTTCCTAAGTAATAACTGCGAGTAATACACTAATAATATTTTTAAAACAACTTTTTTTAAAAATATTATTAAGAAATTTTCTTGCTGCTCTAAGGCTAATATTATCCTGATTCGTTTTACCTTATAGTTTTTTAACTTGTAGTACCGGTTAAATAAATCTTTAAAATATAAAGAATATTAGCCCTGCTTATATAAAAACAGCAAATGATTTTAACTCTGTAAATATGTAAGCTATAAAGATCGTGTGGTTTAAAGCAGGTTAAAAAGGCCCCCTAATTAATATAGCCGCTGAAAAAGTTATAACGTTTTACCTTTCCTTCTTTATAGCTGTATTATTTTTAAAGCTTTACCCGTTAATCTGTTTTAGTTTCTTTTTATGCTATTTAACACGTTTATAACGTTATTTATTATCTTATTTAAGTAGCTTTTAGTCTGGGAATTTTTTATAGCAAATCTTTAGATAAAGTTTACTATAAAAGCTATAGAGCTTCCGTTTATTGTTTTGCCCTGTTGGCCGTTATTATTATTAATAGCCCAAAAATTAGCTTTTATAGCTAACAGGGCAATTTAAGCAGCTTGTTCCTTTTATTTTTGCTTAAATTAAACAGCAGTATTTATAGCTTTTTTAATATAACTACTATTTAATTTATTATTAATAATATAATAATATTATAATTAATAATAATTAATATATATTAATATTTAAAATTAATTATAAATAGCTAAAGGTTATTAAATTAAGCTTTATAATTAGCTATACGTAGCAGAATTCCTGCCTTTATATAATATACAGTTTATAAATTAAATCCGTACTTATTTTCTACTTTTTATAGGTTAAAATTTTATAATATAATCTATAGTTGGTCTTAATTATTATACCTGGCCTGGATATTTTATAACAAAGGTATAATTAAAAGTATAGGTCTAGTTAGCTAGAGATAAGTGTTATATTATAATACTTATAAACTTTAGTATAGCTAATAAATAGCTATAAAGATCTACTCCGTTATATTTATATAAGATTTTACCTACTTTAGCTATAACTTTAATTTTAAAAATGATTATTAATATAAACCCTAATAGGATATATTAAAATATTGCACATTATAACTTATATTTTATATAGTAGCTAATACAGCTGTTTATTATTAACTTTTATTACCCCGTTATTGCAGACCTATTTAAAAGAAATATTTATATTATAATCATCCTTTTATATCCTTTTATCCTTTTATATTCGTAGTATTAGATATATATTGGCGTTAGAGAGCAGTTTAAAAGTAGCTATAAATAATTTAATAAAGCAGGTAACTATCTAAAATTATTTATTAAACAAGATATTATAAAATCAGATTAATATTTAGATAAAGCTCAAGGACTATAAGCAGATGTTTATAAAGGCGGAACAACTATATTTTAAAACCTTTAAAAAAATAAAAAAAGCTTAACAGCTTACTAATTAATATAAGGTTTAAATAAACGATACCATTAAAGATGGCGATTAAAAACTTTAAAAATAAACTAATATATAATAAAAAGAGCTGGACAGAATTAAGGCCAGCTATAAATATAATATTAACCACTTAAGCGTAAAAACTAGTTTATAGCTACGTAAGCTACGAAATAACTATAATAAGAAGTTTACGCGAATAAGGCCAAACCTAAAAAGCAAGGCAGTACCCTCACGTATAAAAAGTCCTTAGATAGTTATACTTAATAATAATTAACTAAAATTACCTTTTTTAAAAAAAAAAGGCGGATTTAACGTACTAAATTTATTTAAATCAGATTTTAAACATTTTAATAACAAGTCCGAAGAAGAGGTAAACGTTTTTTTAAAAAGAAAAAGCTCCTTAAAAGAACAGAGCTTTTTAAAAGAAGAAAAGCCTTTAAAAGAAGAAAGCTTATCCTTTTGCTAAAAACTAAAAAAAAAATCCAAAAAACTATTAATAAAGCCAGCATTAAAAAATAAATATTTAAAAATATTTATTAAGCTTAATTCTAACTTAAATCTTTTTAATTTATCTAATTTTTTTAATTCCAATAATTTAAATAACTCAGACCGTAAAATTAAACAATCTTATTACTTAAAAAGCAAGAAAAAGTTTTTTTATTATTTAATTAAATATAATAATAATAAACAACTTAAGCTAAAGTGGCAAAAGCTTAAATTTACCTTTAATAAGAAGAACTACTTTAAAAAATCTTAAAATTAGCTAATATATTAATATAATCTAAATTTAATACTAAAAGCAATTAAATATAAACTAGGTAATCTAGTTAATACTAAAGGTAAGATTATATTTACTTAAATAATTATTTATATTTATAAAGCAGCCCCTTTAAACCTAATTAAAAACATTAAAAAAAGGACGCGTATGCTAAAGATCTTTAACAAGATTTATAAAACAGTTGGTTATACATATTAAAAAAATATTAGTTATACGTATTAAAAAAACATATAAGACAACCTTATTAATTATAAATATAACAGGAAGAACTTTATAATCTTTACTTTAAAATAATAAAAGCTTGTTTAATAATATAAATCTATCAGAAAAAAGATTAGCTTTAATTAATAAATTACTTTATTTTTAACAGCGGTTAAAGAGAAGGCTTCTTAATAATACTCCATTATTATTTTTATAATAAAACAAAAAAAATATATAATCTAAAAGCTTATTAATAAATTTAACAACAATTTTAAAAGTTATATTAACAAGAAACCTAATCATAAAAATAAAGACAAATCTGCTAATAATATTATTAACAAGAATTTTAATAATAATAACAACAACAACAAAAATAATAACAAAAAAGATAAGTTTAAAAAGAAAGGCAAGAATAAAGAGAACTAAAACAAAAAAAAAGGTCCTAAGTGCTTTAATTACAGCAAATAAGGCTATATTATAAGAAATTACCCCAAGCTAAAGAAGGACAAAAAAAGCAATCGTTTAAAACGTTCAGCTTATAACTATAAAAGCCATAAAATTAAAAAATAAGACCTTCTAACAAGTTTTAAAAACATTATTACTTATTCTGCTAACTTAAACTTAATCAACCTTCGTAACTTTATAAACTTTTACAATAACAAGATTTAGGCTAAAGGGCGCTCTAAAAAAGCCCTTAAATGCTCTGCTAATTTAGAAAATCTTAAAAATATTATTAAAACTTTTAAAAAACTTACTTACGTTAGCAAATATAACATGCTTAGTATATATTATATTAAATTATATAAATATAACCTGCTATTTAAGTTAAAATCTAACGTTAAAATCATAAATAATAAAACAAAGTTTCAAAACAAGATTATTATTAACTTATTAAAGAAAACAAAGAAATACCTTGTTAATACGGGCAGCAGCCCTGTTTAAATAAAGAAAATCGGAGCAATTATCAAGAGCTTTTAAACCTTTAATAAAAGCAAGCTAAACATAACTATTATTTACACGTTATTTATTTTAAATTTTTTTCTAAATATCTTTTCTAAAAAGCGTTTTTATTACGCGAAAGGTTATTTAAATAAATATATACTCCGGGGCAAAGCCAGAGTAACTATTATAAATATAAACGTTTCCTAAAAAGGTTTCTTTTTATAGCTTTATAACTAAAAAGAGCTAAAAGTTAAAGCTCCTCTAGCCCCTAATTAATAAAAATCCACGCTAAGTGTGGCAAACGAAGTCCAGGCAGTTATAAATTTATTTTATGTTTTAATAATAAATAGTCAAGTTTATATAACTAATAAGCTAAAAAACAAGCTTATTATATAATATTAAAAGCTATATTACCCTAGCATAAAATAATTAATCTAGACAATTAAATAAATAACAAGTATTAATATAAACGAAAAAAAGGTTAAATACCTTTTATATTTTGCCTGTAATCATGTTAAAACTAAAAAAAATACCTTTAAAAAGGCTATTCAGTAAGCTGATTACCTAGGCAAGATAACCTAGGCAAATTTAGGTCAAATTAAGCCTATATTAATTAAAAGATATAAATATTTTACCCTTATTATTAATAATATTAATAAATATTAGAAGTTTTAAGCTTATAAAATAAAAAATAAAGTCAAAAATATAGTTAAATTTTATATTTAATTTATAAATTATAAACTGATTTTTTAAATTTTTATATATAATAAGATTTATTAAAGATAATACTGCATAATCCGTATAAATAAAAAAAAAAAGTTTAACATAAATAGTTTTAATCATTTTTTTATTTATAAACTAGTATTAAAATAATATAACTAAATAATTAATTAATTTTATATAAAATAAAGCTAAGGCTACCTTTATTTAAAATAAACTTCTTATTATATTTTAAGATTATAAAATAATAATAATAATATATATCTTAAATAAGATAAGGCAGTTAATCGTAAAAAGTATAACTTTTTTATAGCGATTTTTTAATAAGCTTAATTAAAGTAAAAATAATTGCCCTAGTTTTAAATATTTATAAATTATTAACACCTGTTATATTATATTTATTAATAAGTTAGCCCGCGTTATAATAAAAAAACTAGACGCTTATAAAATAAACGTAATATTTTTTAAATATAAAAATAAGACAAACTATATTGTTTAGCTTACTAAAAAAAATAAAACATTATAAACGTTGCATATTACTTTTTATAAAAGCACCAAAGACCTTAACAACGCCTTTAACCTATAAGATATTATCTGTTCGCTACTCTATAAGGTATAAAAACGTCTACGCCGGCAGCACCGCAAGAAGAACGGGTTAAACATTAAAAATAAAAACCCTAACATAGTTAAAAAGGACCTGTCTAACAAAAATATATTATAAAAAAAAGGGCGCTTACGTAAGCAACCGTAATAGTTTCTAGCAGATATAAAACAATCGCGAAAAAAGTTTACACTTATTTATAAAGCTCTAGATAAGCACCTTAATATAATTTATACGCTTAAAATAGCTTTAAACTAAAAAAGCAAATATAATTAAAATAAAAACATTAAAAATTTTTTAAATAAAAAAAACTAATAAAAAAATTAAAAATTATAAAACTTATTAAATTAATATTATATATATAACGTTAATAAAATTATATATAATTATTATTAAGTTTATTAAAAAATAAAAAGATCTTTATATAAATTATTTAAAAGAGCTTTTAAAAATGTTTACAATAAAGTTATTTACTTTTAACAAGCTTTTTTTTTTTTTTTTTAACCTTTAATTAATTAAAATTTTAGGTAAAATCTTTTTTTTTTTATATAAAAGCGCTTAAACCTGTTCTAACAACAAGGGATAAAATCCCTTTTTAAAAAGGGAAAATAGAATCCCTTTTTATAAGTAATAAGTATAATATATATATACTATTTTATTTATTATTATAAAAGGTTCTAAAAAATTTTTAAAAAGTCTAGAAAATATTAGCATATTATATAGCAGTACTTTATATTAAAATAATAACACACTATAAAAACTGGCGTCCAGAGAACCAAGGGCTATATATATAGGGTTTTATAACAGTATTATTAATTAATTTAAAAATACTAAACCAAAAGTTATATAAGCTTTAAAAGCTCTTGTTAAAAATGCTTTAAAAGCCTAGCAGTATAAGGTTTAAAAAAAAACACTCAACAACATTTCTACCCTAGGAAATTTAACATAGTTAAATAATCTATACATAAACAGAACAAAATTTTTATTTTTATTTATAAATAAAGGCGTCTTTATTAAAAACTACTACAAACCGCTGCAAAATTAACCTTAAAAAACCAGAGGGTTATTAAGCATAGGCCCACGGCCTAAAAAATAGCATAATCATCAAGCCACGCTTTATTACACAGATTTATATTTATCTTTTTACATAATATTTAACAGTTTATATTATAATATATAAGCAGTATATACTATAATAAAAATATATATTTTATAAATAAACACGTTATTAAAGCATTTATATTTTATAACAATTTATTATAATAAACTTTATCTATCCCTTTTTTTACCTGCTAACATACCAGGTCCTTATATATAAGATTTACTAGCGTGCTATTATTACTAACAAAGCGCAGAGCTATTTAAAAAATAACATTTATTAATAAATTATAATTAACGAATAAAAAATAATTATTTAAATAATTTAACAGCTTTTAAACGTTATTTATATATAATCTAATATTAAGCCGTTTTTATTCCCCTTACCTAAGGGCGCCCTTATTTTATGCTTAGCCGAACCGGCTACTAAAAAATATATAAAAATATTATTAAAAAAAGTATAATTAAATAAACCTAAACCCCCGTGGGCAGCTACAACTATATAACAATAACAAGACGATTTACTTATAACAAGAAAATATCTAATACTAACAGTTTTTTATAAGCTATAATAATAGCGGCTAATTTAAAATAAATAAAATAAATATATTTAACAATTAACCACGAGATAATAATACCTTTACCAATATCCTTAGCCCGTTAGGCCTACAATATAACAAAGCCAAGGACCCTAAGGTTATTATGCAGCGGCTAAGCTTTACTATATAAACAAAGCTTAATTAGCCGGAAGCTAAAGCTAACAACAACATAAAGCAAAATATATTAAAAACTAACCCTTAAATCCAACATATAAAGTGGGCGAAGCATTTCTAAAAATTCCGCACAGGTGTAAAAAAAAGCAAGCTATATAAAGCGGCCGCAGCCTTACCGGCGCGGCCCTCTAGCAAAAAAAAGAAATAAAA
Source organism: Xylaria scruposa (assembly GCA_022385635.1). NCBI lineage: Eukaryota > Fungi > Ascomycota > Sordariomycetes > Xylariales > Xylariaceae > Xylaria > Xylaria scruposa. The sequence goes on along the minus strand of MU280260.1, from coordinate 2,954 downwards.
CGCCTAGCAAATAAAACTATAAATAATATAAAATAACGTAGCACGGGTTATTACGCACGGGTCCCAAATAGCCTATACTCTCAAGCCCGGCTCTAATATGCTATACAACTTAGCCTACAATAATATAATAAAAAAAAAGCTAAACAAGCCATAAAAGCCCGCTATATTACCTAAAACGCTTTAATAGCACATAAAATACTTTAAAAAAGTTTTTATATACTTATAAACTATAAACTATAAACACATAAAACATAAAAAATCAGCCGGTGTTCCAGCTTATAAAAAAACAAAAAAGCTAACTGCATACAATATAAAGCTATATATATAAAATCATACAAAATAATAATATTTAAACAACTAAAAATACATTAAACGCGGCCGTTGTCCAGCTTTTAATCGCCTTATTTAACTACCTATTTTATAAAGCAACATATAAAAACGTCCTAATTAACGCTTTAGCCGCAATAAGTATTACTAATAATAACAAATAAGCTTAGCCTAATTATTATACCATAATCTACTCAGCTATAATTTAAATAACGTGTTATTTTATACTAGCTTACGCGCTAAATTAGCTAGCAGCCAATATTATAACGAAGCAGGCGGAGGGCCTAACCAAAAAATAGGCAAAAAAAGCGTCCCCCGGCCTTTATAATTATATACAGCCTATAATTCAGCAATTTATAACAATATTATTAAAAAATATAACGCCCACGCCTTTTAATTAAATCCGCAGCTTTTAAACGTATAAGCGAAAGGTAGCCAAAAACTTGCCCTTAGATAATAGTATTATTTAAGTAAAAAACAAGCTTTTTTATAAAAATATTTAGTTTATTATACCAAAGCTGCACAATATGTTTTCGCAGCTTATTATAAAAACGAAAAATATACTACAGTCAAATCTTTTTTACTTATTAAATATAAAACAAAACCCGATTCCTTTTATTAACTAGCTAAAGCTAGAAAATAACATAAATAATCAGCAGGTCAAATACTTGTTTTTATCCAACTCGCGCAACAACTAAACCATAGGCAACTAGCCGGGCTCGCGGTAGCTATACTACCATATTATTATAAATAATCAGCTATCCTAGCAGTAGTTATAAAGCAAAGCTACTATACAGCCTGCCACATAAAACATTTATTATCCGAATATAATAAAAATATACACAAAAGCTCTCGACAACTTTTATTAACAACTACTCGCGCTTATTTATATACTTAACAGCTAGCCCGGACGTACGCCCAAATTCCTTAGAATACGTATATAAAACACAATCGTTAATAACACCCGAAATTTATTTATCCACTAAAAACTCGTTATACTAATAACCCAGTACTACAAAAAATATACCCTATAATAAAACATAAAAATAATATACTGTTTTTTACCAGCAAAAATAAGCAAGCTATTCGTATAATATATATAGCTTGTCCTCTTGTTTTAACAAACGGTCTAGGTTATTATATAATCTACTAGGCAATTTAGCCCTTACTTATAAGCTACTAATATAATAGCCAGCTCTTAATATAATAAAAACAGGGGTATTAACAAAACAAAAAACAAGCCAGCAATAACAACAAGATTTTCTAATACCGAAAGCAATAACAACAAAAAAGGAACAAAAAAAGCAACGCCGGGCTAAACGTCCGGTCTTTATTATAAAAGGTATAGTCAAGGGACCAGATATAACACGTACTTAAAGCTTATACCGGGCAGCTTTTTAAAACATAGATTAAAGTGGCCAAGTGGCAATATATTATGATCACAATTAGCCGTAAATATATTATTAACAATACTACAACAAAAAATAATAACGTTTTTAATCTTTAAGCAGGCTATAAAAGCTACGTTGCCAAAATAATATACGCGCAGAAAACTTAACAAGGCTTATTTAACATAGCACAACAAAAAACCTAATTCTAAAGGGTTAACTTATAATAGCACCAGGTATTTTTACTAAAAAAGTTATTAGGCTTTTTTTTTTATAATAAACAAGTGCTCCTGTTTATAAATAAAACAAAGCTAAAGCAGGTAAAGCAACTTAAACAGCTCTTAGAAACAAATATAATATAACGCCTCTGCTAAATATTAAATAACACCACGGCCAAGTTCCGCCTTAAGCAGCAGCCTATCCTACGTACTATCCAGCTAGAATATAACCCCGTAGTTTAAATTATTAATATAAAAAGCAAGAAAAGCTTATTATTTTTACTATTAACATATACTAGGCCGGATAATATAACAATTATACTTATCCTGCTTCTTTCTTTTTAATAAAACATAATTCAGCGGTATAAAAAGCTCTATATTTTAACCGAGGTATTTTATACACGTAAAATGCCCAGCCTGTCTACCTTGCTTATTTTTACCACGCTAAAGTCTATAATAATAAAAACATTCTAGCAGTTCTTAGGCCAGGCCCGCGCCCACTTTTAACTAGATCAGATTATAATAAATAAATACCACTTATTATTAAACGCAGTAAAAAATATAAGCAGGCAATTCTATAAATGCTTTTTAAAGTTAAAAGCTATACTAAAAAAAAATAAAGTATAAAAAGTATTTTTAACAATAATACTACCGCCGTAGAATAAAATGTTATTTTATACTTAAGCAAGCGTTAATTTAAAACATATATAATTATATTAATCTTTTACCACGTAGGGCAACTTATAATATATTATCTAGTAATATATACTAAGCGATAAGGCTTTTATAAACAACTTTATAAAAAAGCACGTGAAGCATATATAAGCGTATTATGGCCTAGACAGCAAAATAATTATATATAGTAGCATGATTACGCATATTAAGTTGCTAGCAAAGCAGCTATATATTGGGGGGCGGGGGCGGGAAGGGTTAGGGTTAGGGTTAGGGTTAGGGTTAGGGTTAGGGTTAGGGTTAGGGTTAGGGTTAGGGTTAGGGTTAGGGTTAGGGTTAGGGTTAGGGT
>MU280259.1:0-117709 GCA_022385635.1 Xylaria scruposa | reverse complement strand
TAATTAATATTTTATTTAAATTTAAATATATATATTATATTTAATAAAGTTTAATTAATAAGCTTAAAATAATTATTTTTTTTATTAAAGTTTAACTTTTAAACGTTAATAAATAATAAAAAAAAGTTTAGCTTAATATATATACTAGGTTTGTTTTTATATTAATTTTAATATTTTAACATAATAAACTTACTTATATAACAGCTAAAAGTTTAAAGCTATACTTTTAAGTTATTATATAAACTAATTATATAAAATAGTTTTAATAATATTAATAATTATATAATTATTATTAATTTTATTATATATATATAATTAAATATAAAAAAAAAACAAGCATTATATATTTATTAAACATTTTAATAAAAATCAAACTATTATATATAAAGTTTTTTTTATAAAAAAAATATATTAATTAAAAATAAAATTATTTATTAATTATATAAATATATTTTAAAATTTTAAGCTAATTAAAAAAAATATTAAACCTTATATTAAAAAATTAAAATATTATATTTTATTATTAAAAGCTTTTAATATAGCTTAAAATTATTATAATAATAATAATACTAGTAGTAAAATTAATAAAAGCTAGGTTAAAACTTTAATATAAAAAAACGTTAACCCTGCTTTTTTTAAAAATTACTTATACTTAAACTTAAATATAATAAAAAAAGTGGCCGAGCTTAAAACCTAGTTTTTAAACAAGCTAGCTAATAATTAAAAAAATAATAGCTTATATTAATAATATTAATATTAAAAAAATAAAATTAATATTGTTTTAAATTTTAAAAAATAAATAATTATTTAGTTTTTATTTATATAAAGCTTTTATTAGCTTATAAATTTTAAAATAAACGTTTTAACTATTAAATTATATATATTATTTAATATAAATAAAACAAAGTTATATTTTAAAAAAATATTTAATAAAAAAAAAATAAACAAATTTATATAATCGCTTTAATCTTTACTTTATTATTAATAATATTAAAAAATAAACAATATATTTTTTATTAAAAAAAATAAACAAAAATTAATAAAAAATTTTTTTAAAAAGCTTTTAATATAACAAGCTTATTTATTTATTTAAATTTTTAAAACAATAATTATTTATTATATTAACTTATAAAACATAATAAAATTAAAAGCTTAATATATTTAAATTATTTTTAATAACTTTAATAATAAATATAACTTAAAAAATAATAAGCCTTAATCTTATAAAAAAATTAAAATATAAAATAAAAAAATAATTAAAACCTTAAAACTTATTTATTAATAATTATAAACACTAGCTGCCTTAAAGGTTTTTTATATTTTAATAAATTAATAAGCTTGTATATTTTATTAAAAATTTTATTTAAACCCTTTTTAGCCCACAAATAAAAATACAGCCAACTTTATTAACTTATTATTTATTAACCTATTATTTATTAACTTATTAATATATAATATAATAAATATTATTAATAATAAGGTTTTTTTAATTAAAAAACACAAAAACTTATATAAGTTATTTAAAAAAACGTATAAATTATAGCCTTTTAATAATATTAAATTATATATATTTATATAAAATCTAAAAAAAAAAATTATACTTAAATTAATTTAAACTTTTTTATTTTTAACTATAGCTATTTATAAAACAACATAAAATAATATTACGCTTTAAACAACTTAAGCAGAAAAAAATACTATATTTTAAACAGCTTAAACAAAAAAAAATACTATACTTTAAATAACTTAAACAAACAAAAACACTACGCTTTAAACAACTTATATAATTATATTAATAATAACTTTAAAAAAACGATTTAATATAAAAAATTAAAAATAAATATTTTTAATTAAAAAAATAAAAAAACAAACTATAAGCCTTAATTACTGCCCTTTTAAAATAATTAAAATAAATATTATACTAAAAAAAATAAATAAAAAATAATAATTATTTTAAAATACCACGTTAAAAAAAATAAACAAAAAACAATAATTATTTTAAAATATTATATAAAAAAAAATAAATAAAAAGTAATAATTATTTTAAAATAACATACAAGCTAAAATATATATAATACACGCTTTTATAATATTTAATATAAAAAAATTAAAAAATAAAATCTAAAATATTATTAAAGCTACTAAAAAAACTATTAAAAATAAAGCAGTAATTATATAAAACATAAAACTTAAAATAAATACTTTTAATTAATTTATTAAAAACATAATTAAAATAAAATAATATAAAAAACTATTATTATAAATTTAATAAAATTAAGCTTAATTTAATAAACAAATAAAAAACGCTTTTAAATTATAAAATAAAAAAATTTAAATAATATAAAAAAATATTAAAAAAATTAAAAAATATTTAAAAAAATTAACATAAACTTTAAACTAAAACTATTTAGCTTTATTAAATTAAAACTAATAACTTTATAAATTAAAACTAATAAATATTACTTAGTTTTATATTTTATATTTTTTTAATAAAAAAAAAAAAATTAAACTAAATAAAAACACTATAAAAAAAACGAAAGACTAATTTTTTAAACTTATTATTAAACATATATTTAATATAATTAAACATATTTATATATAAATATTTAAAAAGCTGTTTATAAAAAAAAATAATATAAAAAAAATAATTTAAAAAAAATAGTTTAAAATTAATTATATTATATAAAAAGTATTAATAAAATCCTTGCTTATATTTATTCTTATTTTTTAACTTATTTTTTTTATTATTATCTTATAACCTTAGCACTTTTTTTAAAAACTTTATTAATTTTAATATTAAACTAACCTTTCTTTTTTATATTTTAAAAACGTTATTAATCCTTAAAGCATTATTATTAATAAAAAGTTTTAGCTTAATGTTTAAACTATTAATAACTTATTATATTAACTTAAAAATTTAAAAACAAAAACATTTTTTTATTATTTTTTTATTTATTATTAAACTAAATAATAAGGTTAATTATAATTTACTTTATAAAGTTAAAAGTTATTTTAATAGCTTATTTCTTAATTTTATTATTTTTAATAATATCTTTATTTTTTTTAATAATATCTTTTTTAATATTTTTTTTAACAGCATCCTTTTTAATAACATCTTTTTTAATAATATCCTTTTTAATAATATTTTTTTTAATATTCTTTTTATTTAAACCATAAATATAATTATAATTATTAAGGTTATTAAAATTATTAAAATTATTAAGGTTATTAAAATTATTAAAGTTATTAAAATTATTAAAGTTATTAAAATTATTAAAATTATTAAAATTATTAAAATTATTATTATTATTAAAATTATTATTCTTAAAATTATTAAAATTATTATTAAAATTATTATTTAATAATTTATTATTATTACTAGGTTTTTTTTTTATAATAAATAATTAAAAAAATATAATTAAATATAATTAATATAAATTTAATTAAAATAATAAAAATATATATAATATATTTTAAACAAACTTTTTTTATAATATAAATATATTATTTTATTTTATATTTTTTTATTAATAATATTAGCATTTTTATTAATATTAATACCTTTATTAAAAGTATTTTTATTAAAAATACTTTTATTAAAAGTGCTTTTATTAAAAGTGCTTTTGTTAAAAATGCTTTTATTAAAAGTGCTTTTATTAAAAGTACTTTTATTAAAAGTACTTTTATTAAAAATACCTTCGTTAAAAATATTTTCGTTAAAGTTGTTTTTTAAGCAATTAAAATAATATTATAAATAAATAATATAAACATTAATAAAACACTTATTATATATATAAATAAAAAAATAACTATAATAATAATAAAGATTATATTTTTTATAATAAAGACTATATTTTTTTTTATTTATAAAGTTTATAATATTAAACTTTATTAAATTAATCTTAGTTTTAATCTTAATTTTAATCTTAGTCTTGGTTTTAATTTTAATTATTTATGTTTTTTAATCTTATATATATGTTAATTATTTATTACGCGAGCTATATTTATATTTTTATTTTTATTTTAATTATATAAACGTTATAATATTAAGGTTTTATTTTAATATAAATATAGCTAAAATTAATTATAATTAAGTTTATTTATTAAAAAAAATTAATAATTATAAACTATAAATTATAAATTAATAATTATAAACTATAAATTATAAATTAATAATTATAAATTATAAATTAATAATTATAAATCATAAAAATAAAAAGAAAACATATTGTTAATTTCTCCCTTAAATAAAAGTATATAAGGAGATATAATAACAAAACAAAAATAATGGACTATATTAAAACTATGTTGTTTAAATTAAGTACTTAAATAAAAGCTAGAGTATAAAGCAGATTAAAATAATAAGTTAAAAGGTCTAACATCCCTAGCTATATAATTATTGTTTATAGTAATTTTTAGCTTAAAATAATATTAAGAAGTATAATATTTTATTTAAATTTAAATATATATATTATATTTAATAAAGTTTAATTAACAAGCTTAAAATAATTATTTTTTTTATTAAAGTTTAACCTTTAAACATTAATAAGTAATAAAAAAAAGTTTAGCTTAATATATATGTTAAAAGTTTAAAGCTATGCTTTTAAATTATTATATAAACTAGTTATATAAAATAATTTTAATAATATTATAAATAATAATTATTAAATAATTATATAATTATTATTAACTTTATTATATATATATAATTAAGTATAAAAAAAAAACAAGCATTATATATTTATTAAACATTTTAATAAAAATCAAACTATTATAAATATATAATTTATTTAAAATATAACTTATTTTAATAATTTATATATTTATTTTAAAATTAAGATTATTAATATAATAATAATATAAAAAGCTTTTTTAATTAAATAAAAAATAATAAAACTAATAAATAACTTTTTATTAATTAAAATAATAATATATAAATTTAATTAAAAAAAAATAATAATAATAATTAATAATATAATAATTAATTAAACAAATAAATAAAATAATATATAATATTTTAATAAAAAAAACAAACTAATAATTTATAATTTAATATATAAAAATTAATAAATTATAATAATAAACATATACGCTTTAATATAAACAATAAATAAACTATAATAATTAAAAAATATTAAATTATAATTATAATAAAAATTATTAATAAATTAATATAATATAATAAAAAAAAATTAAAATATAATAATTATTAGCTAAAACAAAAAAACTAAAAAGAAAAATAACTTAAAACAAGTAAAAATAATAACACGTTTAATTATTTAACTTTTAAAACATAATAATATAAAAAATAAATAAAAAAAAAAAAACTTAAACTTAAAAGCTTTTTTTTTTTAAAAAACTAAAAAAAAAATTATTTAATTAAAATATTTAAAATTAATATAATCTAGGTTAAAAATAATTAAATAAAAAAAACACAAACTAAAATATAATATTATTTAAAGTATTAATAAATTATAAAGTTATAACTATAAACTTATATTTTTTAATAAATATTATATATAATACTAAAAAATTTAAATTAAACCTTAACTTATTAAAAAAAAAAAAATAATAAATATATATTAAAAAAAATTACTTTAAATTAAAAACATAATAAAAAACCACTTTAAAAATAACTTATTAAAAGCCTTAGCTAAAAAATAAACACGTTATAAATTAAACCTTAAATTTAAAATTATAAAAATAATAACATTAAAAAATAAAGTAAAAAAAAAAAAAAAAAACTATTAAAAGTTAAAAAAAAGTATTTAAAAAAAAAAAATAAAAAAATAAAAACAAACTATTAAAAAAACAAATTTTAATAATTAAACTAAAAAAAAATTTTTTATAAAAAAAAAAAAATAAATAATATATAATAAACATAATAATTAAATATTATATATAAAAAAAAAACTTATTTAAATATTTTTATATAAAAAATAAAATAAACTTAAGATTTAATATAAAAACATTAAAAATATTTATATAAAACAAATTAAAAATAATTAAAAAATATTACTTAAAATTATTTAATAAAAAATAACTAAACATTATATAAATAAAAAAAATAATTATAATAATAAAAAATAAACTAAACATAAATAATATTTAAAAAGTTATATAAATAATTATTTAAAAAAAAATTTAAAAAGTTATTTAAAAAATTATAATAAAAAAGTTATTAAGGCTGGACGGATTATTTATTAAACTTTATAAAGCATTATTATAATATAAATAAAAAAAAAAAACTTATAAATATTTCTTATTTATTAAAATATTAATAATACTTTATAACTTAATTTTAAACTTTAACTTTATTTTAAAATAATAAATAAACAAAGTATTAATAATATTATAAAAAAAAAAAATAATATAATAAAAATTAAAAACTATAAATTATTTACTTTAATAAATATAAACTATAAAATTTTAACTTTAATTTTAATAAAAGAATTAATAAAAATATTAATTATTATATTAAAAATATAATAATTAACTTTTTTTTTAATAAAATTATTAATAATAATATATAATTAATATAATTATTAATAAAAAAATATAAATAAACTAAAAATATAATAAGTTTATTATTTTTAAACTAAAAAAAAACTTATAATAAAATAAGCTATAAATATTTATAAATAACTTTAAAAAAACTAAAAATATTATTTATATTTATTAAATAAGTTTAATTATTATATAATAAAATAATAATATAACCTTTTATAAATAAACACTTAAAAAAAAAAATATAAATAAAATTAAAAATAAAATAAAATAACTTTTTAAGTTATTTTTTATTTATAACAGCTATTAAAAGCTTAATAAGCTTAATATTAAAAAATAAAAAATTAAAAAGTTATATAATAAATAATAATAAAATAAAATATATAATATATATAAATAATACTTAAATAATATTATAATTATAAAAAAAAATAAATAAAATAATAAAAATATTAAATATATATAATAAAATAAATAAAACATAAATTAATTAAAATAAATTATATTTATTAAAAATAATAAAAAGATTATTAAAAATTAAAAAGTATATAATATAAAAAGTTTTTTAAAATAACTTTTATATATATTTAAAAATATTAATAAGTATAAAAATAAAAAAATAAACTAAAAAATTTTAAATAAAAATAATTTAAAAATTTATTAATATATTAATATAATAATTAAAATATTATTTATTAATAATAAATAAAATAATAATAATTAATATATTAATATTATTAATATTTAAATATATAATAAGATTTTTAAATATATTAATAAACATTAAAAAACAATTAAATAAAAAATATTATAAATTAATATAAAATAATAAAATAAAAACAAAATTAAAAATTTTAAACTTATATTTATATATTAAAAAAAAAAAAACAGCTTTAAATACTACGATTTTAAAATAATAATTAAAATAATAACATTAAATATAATAAATAAAATATAAAATAACTTAAAGCCTTTATAAATAATATTAATAAATAAAATATTAAAAAAAACATTAAAAGCTTAAATATTATAAATAATAAAAATTAAAAACTTATAAGTTTAATAAATTAAATAATAAATAAAATTATTAAATATATTAACTTAAATTTAAAAAATTTAAATAAATTATTTAAATAAATATATTAATAATTAAATTAAGCTTAAAAAGTTAACTATAAAAAATAAAATATTTAATATAATAATATAATATTATTTAAGATTAAAAACTAATATAAAATAAAAGCTAGTAATATAAAGCTATAACGTTTAAATAACTTTTTAAAAAATAAAAATAAATAAAATAAAACATATTTAAAACTTTTTAATAAAATTAATTAAAATATTAAAAAATACCTTAAAGGTTAAAAAATAAAAAATATTAAAAATAATATAAATAATATTAAAAAAAATATTAAAAAACTAAAAAAATATTTTATTATTAAAAAGCTTTATAAAAAATAATAATTTAAAAAAGTTAAATTATAAGTTATTAATTAATTTAAAAATTAAAAAAATAAAAAATATAAATATGTTAAATTATAAGAAATAATACGAGTTATTATTAAAAAAACGCTTAAAAAAAATAAACTTTAAAAACTAAATAAAAAATATTTATAAAATAATTTTTAAACTTTTAAATATAATAATATTACTTAAAAAAATATAACTTATAATATAAAAACATTTTTATAAATATAAAACAATAAATTTAATATAAAAAATACTTTATTAAAAGTTAAAAATAAAAATATAATTATATTAAATAAATTTAAAATAATAAAAATATTTAATAAATAAAAAAATAATAATAATATTTTATATATAAATTAATTATATTATTATATAATATACTTAAAATAAAATAAAAAAAATATAAACATATTTAAAAAAAGCTTTTATAATAAAAAACCTTAGCTTAAAAAATAAAATAAAAAAATAAAAATAAAAATTTATAAAACTTAAAAATAATTTAAAACTATAAGTATTAATATTAATATGTTTATTTAAAAGATTAATATATTATAAATAAATAATATTAACTTATTATTTAATATAAAGCTTATAAAAAGTATATTTATTATATTTATTTTAAAATAAATATAAATTTTAAAAAATATAAACTATAATAATATATTTAAAAAATATAATTAAAAAAACTATATTTAAAAAAAAAACAATAATAATAAACAAGCTATATAAAAATAAAAATAATAACTTAAAATAATTTAAAAAAATATAAAGATAAAATATATATAAAATATAATATAAGCTAAGCTTATAATATTTATTAAAACTATTATTAAATATAATAATAAAAAAAAAAACCGCTTAAAAAAAAAAATAAAAAATTTTAAAAATTATAAATATTAAAAAAATAAAAAAAACATAAAAAAAAAAAACAAAGCTTTTATTAATTTAAAAACAATAAAATAATTAAACTATATAAATAATATAATAATATAAATATTAAAAAATTACTTTTAACTTTATTTTATTTTTTATAATTTAAAAAAACTTTAAACTATACTTATAACTTTTTTAAAGCTTTTATTATTTATAATTATTTTATAATATTAAAATTAAATAAATAATAAAACCTTATAAGCTTAAATAATATAAAAATAAATATAAAAAAAAACTAAAACTAAAACAAAAGTATAAAATATTTAAAAAATAATAATATTAATAATAATAATTTTTTATTAAAAAATAATAAAACTTTTAATATATATTTAACTTTTTTATTTATAACTTAATAAATAAAAAACATAAAACGATTTAAACATTAAGCTGAAAATTTTATTAAATAATATTATAAATTAAAAACATATTAAATAATATAAATTATATATAAATATTAATAAATATATTATTAATATAAAACTTATAATATAATTTAAAAAAATTAAAAAAAAATAATATATTATAACTTAATAAATAAATAATAAATAAACGAAAATATTATATGTTTTAAATTAATATATAAAATATTTAAAAAAATAAAAAATTAAAACTTAAACAAAATAATAATAATTTTAAAATTTAAATTTAATTTAAAAAAAAAATAAATTAATATTTTTTTTTTAATTAAAAAAAATATATTAATAATTAATATTTTTTAATATTTTTATTAAAAAAACTAATTTATAAAAATATTTAAAATATATTAATTTTAAATATAAATATTATTAAATAAAACTAGTTTTAAATTAAAAAAATAAATTATTATAATAATAATTATAAAATAAATAAAATAAAAAATATTAAAAAAAAAAAATATTTTAATTAATTAAAAATAAAATATAAAACGTTTTTAATAAATATAATTAATTAATTTATAGCTATAATTATAACAAAAGCTTTTATAAAATAACTTAAAAAAAAAAACATAATAAAATTAATTAATAATAAAAAAAATATAAAAAAAAATATATAAAACAAAGCTTAAACTTATAATAATTAAGCTTTATAAAAAATAATAATATAAAAGTTAAATAATATTATATATAATATTTTTAATAAATTTTAAAAAATAAAAAAATAATTTTAAAATATATTAAAAAAAATAAACAATAATATAATAAAAAAAATTATAATTAAATAAAAATAAAATAAACATAATATAAATAAATAAAAAATAATAATATATAAATAAAACAAGCTTTTTTAATTATATTATTATTTTATTATAAATAATAACTTTAAAAAAGCTTAAGTTTTATTAAATAATTAAAATATAATAAAAATAAGTTTAATCCTTACTTTTTTTTTAAACAAGTAGTCTTGTTTTATTTTTTAATTAAACGTTAATAATAATGTAAAAATAAGCACTTAAAGCTTATAAAAAAATAAACTATAATATATAAAAAACACAGCATAGTAGTTAGTCCACTACGCAAATACAAAAGGTAAACGTTTAAGTATCGCTCTAATTCCAAAGTCTTATTTACAATCTCAAAGCAGATTTCTACCAAAAGTTTTCATAGTTGCATATTGAATCACCTAATCTGTACGATCCACACTTATTACTACCTCTATTTCTCAATGGTTTCTGTCTCACCAGCTCCTCACAAGTACCGACAATATCGCTTTTTCCTATACCATTATCTTGGCAGCCGGCCGCACAGTATTCAGTGAAGGGTACGTCGCCATCCCCACGACAATAATGCAACTAATTTTTGACGTGAGTTTCGTCCGTTGGCTGTCCGGCATTGTTCAAAGAAGTGTAGATATCTTCGAGATAGTTGCATTTGCCAAGCATGTGAGTGCTTGCAATGTTTTGAAAAGAGCCTGAAACGCATAACTTTCTTCAGTAGACTATGACCGCAGTAATACAGTTCATGGCTACAATTGTCGGCGATTGCAGTCCCGGACGGAACAGCGCCGAGAGCAATTTTAATGAGGTTATAATTGACCATGATAACCGACGGCATGTGTATGTCGATATCTCGAGACGGCGGCAACGAGTAGACTGTTTTCTTGAATGAGAATTGTCAGTGTCGTATAGATGAGAGAAGCAGGTATTTACAAGTGTGAAGGGTTTAAGACTTATATATAAATTCAAGCAGCCCCATGATTAAGACCTTGAGATTCGATACAACTATGCCTCCAAGCTTGCTGATATTTCTGGCAGGCTCTTGTGTTGCACATAGCCTATGACCTACTCCCATCATTTGCCTATGATTCTAACCGTTGTCTCTGAGGGCGTAGAAATCGCAATACGATTCTCAAAGCACGTTTTAAGGACGTATAGAGAAACACCTACTGTTGTACCTACCGTCAGAGGTTCTCACTCATGTATCACGGGTCCGAAAGAAAATGAACAAGGGCTCTGACAATGTAAAGCTCGAAACAAGGGGCAAGTTTCATGCAAAGTTTTGTTGTAAGAACCACCAGACGAGATACCTTCAGAGTAGGCTATTAACCAGTGTGCCAAGAATGCTTGACTAGGCCCTTCCAAGCCCTTACTAACCACCGACTTCGTCATTGCGACTAGGATATATTTTCATACGAGATCGAAGAAGATCACAAAATGCGAGGAGTCTAGATCGCCCCCTGAAGGCTCGAAAATAGTTTAGGGCATGAAGCTTGCATTGAAATAGGCTAGAGAACTACCTTTTGATCTAATATGAAAACTAATTTCCTCTAACAGTCTAGATCATCGATGATCTTGTATAGCCCCAGGCTACGCCTAATTCATGTCTATACAACAAGTCCTCGCAGCCACAATGTGAGCTTGCTGTAATGACTTCTCTAAGTTCTAAAGGCGCCAAAGGCACATAGCAGTCTATTGTGAGTAACAAATGACCGCAAATCAGGGGTAATCGTCGTTGCTCTCTGTGTGGCATGTAATGATGAGTTTCGCCAGCTTTTCGTTGATGTCCGGGTCGACAGGCATATGATGACCACCCTTAAAACGAATGAGTGATCGAGTCTGCTTGTCGTAATGGTCCATCAAGGCCTCATTCTCAGAGCGCCACGGATCATCGTCGCCAATAACATGTATACTTCTTGTGATGATCGTAGGCTTGACCAGTTCAGCCCACTCTTCAGTGCCGATCGAAAGTCGGGATGGTACGGTACCCCCAAACAACCCCACGAAGTCGAGCTGTTGACCGCGCTGCTCGAGCCAGCGGACAAGGTGCGTTGCCGCTTTAGCCCCTTGAGAAAATGCGATTATGCCAACGAAAGGCCCTTTGCGGTTAAACACCTCGACGAGCCGTTCCAGATCCGACCACGGCTTCTCTTCTGTCTCTCCATCCTTGTCCGCGAGCCATCGTTTATAGGGCTCCATTCCCTCAAAGAAAGGAAGAACTCCGGGTCCTGGCCCTGTGTCCATGAAGCCATCAACATACACAAGCTCGAAGTGAGGCTGTAGAAGGCGGCCAAGCCTAATGGCTTGGATGCGGAAGATCGCGGCGCTCGTGCCGCTGCCATGCAGACATAGGATCTTAGGCAGCATAGTGATACGAAGTCACGAGTTTACGCCTGTATGGTCTGTGATGATATGAGTGTATTCTCTGTGCTTCAGTGCAGTGGTGTTCTTAGTTCGCAGCTGCGTTCGACGGTTGGGTTCCCACGATTGGCTGACGTAATATTCGGAACAGTAATATTGTTTTCCACAAATGCAACGCTGGCGTACTGTCCCAATTTGGTTAGTTTCTTTTCTTAACCTATTTTAGTATAGCCTTTCTAGTCCCTGTAGGAAAAGGTACTTCTGCGATTGATTGACTTGAGTTTGAAGCTGATTTTGAAGTTGATTTCGAGATTGGTTCGAAGTGCTGATTCGAAGGGCTTTAAATATAGCCCTTTACGGTACAACCCTTTATATTACAGCCCTCGTACAGCTCCTTTTTTGCACCTTACGGACAAGAGCTTTGTTTGTGTTCTTTATTGAGTGGTTCTACAGGCCTACAGGGATCCACCGTACAACATCACACCTTCGTTGGGCAGAAAACGCGTAGTTTTCGTCTCGAGATGTACCCGCCCGCCTCCCTAGCACTAGATAAAGGAGTAGATAGTTAGATGGCTTGTGTTAAAGTTTGTTTTTAGCTTTAAGCAGGTATTAGCTTGTCCGCGATACGTTCGAACGCCGTAAACATCTCACCGATCCGCCGGCTTAGGTGCGCGGACTAGCCTTTACCGCTCACGCTTCCCCAATATACGTACTATATTACTACCTATACTGCCCTAAAGTGTGGTGTAGAAGTAATACTATGTACCGGCCTCGAGATTATGATATACGTGCACTCAGGTATGGAAAGAAACTGCATGTAAATTAAACATGAAGGAAGAATTCTTCAATGCTGGGGAAATTTAGGAGTTGAACACATTTGTGTCAATCGGACTGGAGACACATACAAGTGTGTGGGTAAGCAGTATTGTATTCAGGATCATTGAAAGAGGAAGAAGAAAAGCCCGTAAGGCTCCGGGGTGTGGTAGCACTTATATACATCAGATACAGGGGAGTGGAGTGTACCAGCCTCCCTTATTTCAACAATTTGTATGACTGTTTGCATGATACGCGGGTTGCCGTTCCTCAAAAGCTTTGACAGCAAGGTTTTAGAGGTTGTTTTGCTTTCATATTTTCTGCATGATAGCAGCATTATTGAAAAATATTATGACTTGTTATATAACCTGCAGGTGTATTCATGTTTATTTTGATCATGTGATTTTATCTAACGGAATTCTTTCTTCGAGGTCCAAAAACCTCTGCAATATTACGAGCTCATCTCGGTGCACTAATACTAAATGATTTTTAGACACTATGTGCATCATTAAATCATTTCCTGTACGCCAAAATGGTGGTATAAAAAAGTGCCTCGAGTAGTGCTTCCCGACAGAGGAACTTCTTAGATTGTAAGAACAGATCCAGCCACGGCGGGTAAGGAAGTAGATTTTGGACCCAAAAATGCCGATCAAGGTCCTAATTTCACACGGCAACTTGTGGATTGTCGCTTGAGGTCCCTCAACGGAATCTGGTAGTAATTTAGAGCTGTCAAATGTCGATAAGGCTGTTTTTACTTCAAACCCTCCTGAATTCAACGTTCGTACGAGGAGGCCGGTTCCAACTCGAGATGCCCACTGACTGATAGAGATATCAGTTAAAGCAGCATATGGCGGCGGTATCGTAGAAACTCTGGGCGCTTTTTCAATTTCCTTCAAGGTTTTCCAGTGACACAGGCGGATCGTGTTCTCGGTGCTCAATAGTAATTTGCTCGTGTCAGCGGGATGCAGCATCCAAATCGCATCGTTTGTAGGTATGGAAATCGAGGTGAATGTGCCAGATTCCCACACTATTTGTACCGACTCAGTGACTATCAGAACTGTCATTTCATCTTGATTGGCAAGAATCTGCGTTACCCTCTCATTCACTTTGTGGTCAAATAACCGGTCGAGCTTATCCCAATGTCCGACTCTTGAGATTGAAAAGCGAGTAGCAATGCATCGACTGGCTGTGTCCACGCTATAGAGGATCTTGAGCTTATGATTCCAGGCTAGATGTAATATGTGGGACTTGTGTTCTTTCATTTCCGTGACTACTTGTCCACTGTTTGAGTCGTGGATTGTAATAGATCCATCCTCACGACCACATAATACGAAAGCGTCATCACCTGCTTGCGCTATGCAGGTGATAATCTTCTTTTGATTTGCCGTTCGTGTGACAACGGCCTCTGTTAGTTCGTGTTGTGTCTCATCAGCTTGAGTAGAGTCATCTTCTTCCCCTTTATCATTCCTCAAAAGGCTGGGGGGTTCCCAGACGTTGCACGTGCGACCTCGAATATCGTAGAAGCAGAGGCCACTGGGTGCAAATGCGATACCCATGATAATACTATCATAGGTGATCCTATGGATCAGTTGCAGCGTGTCGAAGATGAACAAGGAGACGGCGCCACTATTTTCTCCAGCTGCAAGAGTCCGGCCATCTGGCGATGCAGCTAGGACTCGTGCAAATATATGGTAAACGTCGCGTTGGGTGGCGCGGTCGTAAAGATCAAGTTCTACGGTGACTAGATCCCCGTCCTGGTAGAGTACAGCCAATGATCTATACTCGGTTGCGGGGCAGAACGCCACATCCAATACTTGAGGGGGCAATGCGAGATCCTCTGAGCCTTCTTTGGCAAATCGACTGATCCTAGCCATTCTGTTGTGCTTGTAATCGATAGAGAATAATGTTAGATGAGTACTCCGGTACGACACAGCAGCGAGGCCCAGGAGTGGTGACATTTTGACTATTTCGGGGATATACCTAGCGTGGGATTTTGTGTTATCATCTGAGTCTGAATCGGCAGTGTCATGGTCGATCCGCATAAATCCTAGGGTCGCTCCATCCCGAGTTTCGAAAGCCATTATTAAATGATCAAGTTCTCCTTTCACTGTAGCGAAAACGGTCGAGTCGTCAGGGCTGAAACAGACAGAAAATAGAACACCCGTGATGGATGAGGTCCAGAGTTTCTTCCGTTCGGCCGACCAGACTGTAATGATTTTAGGACTACCAGATACGAGAAATCCTGAGACATTGCCGAAAGCCAGCTGTCTCACTGGCCCACCGTGGTGCAATTCGTCAACTAATTCCAACGTTGAGTGATCGTATACTCGGATCTGTCCTTTTACTAGCCCCACGGCAATGTATTTGGAGCTGGTTGCTACAGATTTTGCATCGCTTCGAAATGGTATGCAAGAGGATCGTTCATCCCAGTTTTCGTTGGAAGAGCAAATAACCTTTTGCCTGACACGACTCGTATATGTTTTATGGAGAATTGATGAACTCGGGCATAAAGCGGGAACTGATATGTATATGGATGGCGGGGAATCAATAATATTAAGGCCGAAGTTCGTAACCAAGCGAGTAAGGTCATTAATCCAAGAGCTTAGCCCCTGGAAGCTGTTGTCAAGTGGATGATTGGCATCGAGCAGTCTAACCAGGTACTGTTTTAGACTTTTAATCACTCTAATCATTGGAGCTAGTTTTCCCCCCTCCGCAATCCGCTCAATCCATACCAGCGCTTTGGTATCCGTGAATCGCTGCAGAGCAGCGAAAGGGGGGCTCGATAGTGAACGGGAATGCTCCAAGTGATAAGCGAACTGTAGTACGGCATAATTATCGAAAGCGATAGCATTATTATCGGTCGTTTGTGCGCGTCGGATGTTCCGAGGCTGAAAATTGGGCCCGTTCAGATAAGTTAAACAAATAAGTGCAATATCTTCGTGCGCCTGACGTTTCGAAACATAGAAGTTGGAGTCCTTAGATGTTAAATAGGTTTTGACCGTTTGGTGCATTAGCTGAACTTGTGCATTACTATTGACTGCCACAAGATTTCGACAGATTTGGGATAATGCCGCCTCTGAACCAGCAGTAAGAAGAGTTCGTTTGATGTCTAATTTGACGGCCTCTCTCAATTCATAGATTGACAGTGGTTTTGGTGCGCTGATGATCCACTTCAGGATACACTTCGCGAGATCCGCATTGGGGGATTGCTCAATCTTCTCGACAATGTCGGCGTAAAAGTCATTCATCTCGCTTGGCACACCCTGAACGACTGACTCCATATCCTCTATGCTATAGCAATCGTCCAGCCGATCCATCATTAATGCCGCCCAAAGGAAGATACCGTCGGACTTCCTGAGAATCATGTCGACCAGTGGTTGACTGTCAACGTCCCCACGTAGTTTCGGCCTCGAACGAAGGTAAGCGCCAATATCTTGCAGCGAATTTTCCCGGCCTGTTTGGAACCCAATATACCGGATGTCTTCGTTTTCGAAAATCTGCTGAACCTTGTTTTCCGGTCGGCTGCTAAAGAATATCTTTAGGGGAGTATTTCGATCAACTCTTGCTAGCATCTGAACTAGGCTGACGAGGGAGTCTCGTGGACACTCATCCAATGCGTCGATGACCCAGTACTGAGGCTGGATGAATTGCGTCTTGAAGACGCATCCCAGAAACAGTGTATTCCATACCGTAGTATAGTCATGGCAATTGACAACACTTCCGCCGTTAATCATGGCAAGAAAGCTCGACCGGATTTCAAGACTTGCCTCAGCCATCTGATAAGCCAAACTCAATAATAGCTGGGCCACCGTGGAGTTTGACCCAGTCTTGAAAAAATAGTAGCTGACGTCAAAGTTATTCGATTCAAGATAATTGATTGTATGGCCTGCAGCAATAGATTTTCCAGACCCTGGTGGTCCGGAAAGCCAAAGGAAGCGGGAGTTTGAGGTACCCCGAGCAGTAGCTAGAGGATCAACCTCTTCATAGTCTGGATCTGGACTCAGCCATCTCAGGAACTTTTCGTCCTCCGTAAGCCATTGGCAGGAGCCGTTGTGATGCTTTGATGGAGCCTGGGTTGTATACAAATCGCCATGAGGCCGTTGCGCGTTGTCAAGGGCGTTAGAGATGATGCTGAGTTGTGCACGATATTTTTCTCTGTATTGAGATTCATCTATACAGTCAGAACTAAAACTAGGGACTTTGCACGCATCACTTACAATCCTTTAATACATCTTCGACAGTCGCTTTGAGTTTTCTCATCACAATAAGATAACCAGGGTCTTGGTCGCTTTCGAACTTGCAGATATGGCGATGATCTGCCGGTAGATATTGCTCCTCCTCGTTTGGTAACCCTTTTTAACAGTTAGCCAATCGAACCGAAGTCGCGGTGCTAACTCTACGGACCAATGACGGCAGATTGTTTCTCGACGATCATGATCCCGGCTGTGGGTTGACTTTCGAAGAAAGAAAACAGCTTCAGGTGCGCGCATGCATACCGAAATTCGTAATTGATATCCTGACTCCTGTTTCAGAGACTGCCATTATGTTGCAATTGAGAACTAACTTACGTGAACAGTCTGGGAATCGGGCATAAGTTCTTTGACGAACGATTTCGCACCCGTTGGTAGAGGCAAGGACAAGTAAGCTTTCAAGTATGCGGCAGAGTCTGACCCCCTATGTGGTGTTCCGAGAAAATACATCGAATGTATCCGCGAGGAGATATCTTTGTAAGTTTCGTTCCTCGTAGCCAGTAAGTAAGCCTAAGGAATAATATTAGAAGATTCTTGCCAAACCAGGATGCCAGCATTAACCTTTTTTATGACAAGCCCACCCATGCTGTGAGCGACGAACACGATTGGTGTCTATAATTGTTGGCTTTGGCTTCACAGCGCTATTCCAAAGATTCACTCACATCTTCATTTCGCTTAAATGCTTGTGAATGTTTGATGTCTGCTAATAATGCCAATGCGAAATCATGAACCGTCAAGCTACTGGCAGCTGTTCTCCTCCAATCTGAATCGTATCCAAAACTATGTGTTCGGGCATGTCGGAATCCAGGTTCATGAGGCAGCCACTCACTCGGCCAATATGTCAAAGGGTCTGTAGGGTGGAGCGACCAAGTTTTCCTTGAACCACCCTGAAGCCCATGTACCTATGTTTCGAGTCAAACCCGTGCTAGTGCGTTCCTACGAGAGTGAACTTACGAAAATTATGTCTAATCTCGGCTCTGAAGGCTCAAATAGAAGATTCAACCCAAGTGAGCCTTTAGCAGTCTCGGCAGCGGTCCCAGTACTTGCGTTACTCACCGAACCGGTTGAGGCGGCTCGGCGGAGACGCCATGAACGCAGAAGGTTAGGAGCACTATGCCGATGAGGGGGCATTAGCAGCCCAGCCGCTTGATCCCTAGGGTCCGGTAGCATAGCTGGAAGCCAGCAAGCAAGAGGTTCGGTTGCTTCAAGTCAGCCACCGATCTCCTCAACGACTTACGCATTCTTTGTTACAGATGGAAAAAGACGCTAAGTGGATACCGCGTAGGAACCATCACATCATCTGTATGTCTCTGCGTCTTGCATCAATCGGCCTCGGGAGTTAGGTGCAGCTCAACGAAGCGACCTTAAATTTTCCACGGCGTGACAGCTTAAGACTTTGCTGGGAACTTGTACCAACAGATATGCGGCCCCCAAAGTTACTCCACACACATTCATCTATGTGTACGTAACTTGCAAGCGCTGGATGACTATCAGCACACTAGTTTCAAGACCCTGACGGCAGCACGGGGTTCGTGGGCTTACTCTACCTGTACATGGGTATGGCCCGCGCAGATCCTTGAACTATCTAGGTCGGTTTTATACGGGTGGCGGGTCCCCCAAGATACCTTGTATACTACATAAGTATTTAAGTACAGTTTAACTGTATCAATTTTCCTCCCGCCAGGGGAGCGTAAGCTGCGAAGGCTGGTCTACCTGATGGTTGTTTTCGGTATAATACCAAAACTAATACCTAATCAATAGCACACAGATAACTTGCAGATTCAACCCAACATATTATTATACAGTAGGTATTTCACCTAGCCTTGGACGGCCAATGCGTTTATAATAAATACGGATCGACCAAACCCTTTAGATATGGAAACAATAAGTGAAGGGCTATCAGTAATGGAATAGAACAGCGTCTCTCAACCATGTTTGTCAGCTTGTCCCAGGATATGAGGGGGAATATTACTGCGCATGTAAAAGTGGATGAGGCGCGACATTTTGATCCGGATCGGGTAAAGCATATCAAACCATATGTGGAGATTAGGTTGCATCTGTTGGTGACATACATATGCGAGGCTCCGCGCTTGGTTTCCTTCGTTTAGCCCACCTACGTCTGCCACCCCATTTGTCTGAGTCTGCCTACCACCTTTCACGCCGCTTGTAGATATCCCCTAAACATCATATAATTTATAGCTTCAAGTATACCTTAATCATTGGTCAGGGCCTCAAGGGCGTTATTTTGAGAAGCTATATATCGGAGAAAAAGGGGGTCTATTGTAGATGCGGTCGTAACACTAAGAAAGAATGGTAGTAAAAAACAATTATAAGTAGTCGCAGTAGAGCTCCCCCGCTATGACAATATCGCAAACAGTGACCTTAGTCCTAAGTAACCTATAAGGGAGGAGAGTAGAGTATATCTACCCGGGTTCAGTAGCATACGCAGACAAAAGGGGTGGCAGACGTAGGTAAGATATTTCTGCGCGGCCCCCACAATGCTGACAAGGAAGAGTTGAAAGAGGAAAATATAAGTGTGTCGACAGGCGACAGATAGCGAATTCTCAATACACTCCTTTTGATCCCTAAGTTCATCGTCTCTTCATCTATAGCCGTAGAAGGGTAATCATCAATTATCTAGGTGATATTAGTATAGTGACCGACGATATAATGACGTTAGACGAAGCAGTTCTTTCACGTAGGCTTTCAGTTTTTCCGTTCAAGTTATTGTGTTAATCTAGTATCCAGAACTACCACAAGGATGCGAGGTCATAAACATTACCCCTTTAGGTCTCAGTGAGAATTGCGATACAACACGAATTGAGGTTCGACTACCGGACGGTTCTACTGCAAGGTTTTTCGAAAAGGTAATTCGCCGGTAATTTAGTTTCCGGATCGTTTATAATAACTATATAATCTAGTCGTCCACAGGACAACACGGATTCGAGCTTATGCGAGCACACTATGAGTCAGAGAGCAGTCTCTATCGGTTTATTCCCGGAAACGTACCCCCTCCAATCGCGTTAGTCACCTATCAATCAGACCCGGACCGACATTCATTTCTCATGGAATTCGTCGACATGATAGATGATGAACTTCCGGGTCCAGAGCCGTTCATGGAGACTATTGCATGTCTTCACCGCGAAAGCGCCGGCAAATCGCCAACTGGGAAGTTCGGATTTCCCATCGATACCAAGTTTGCTCACCTAACAACGCCTAATTGCTGGGATGCATCTTGGGAATCCTGGTGGACGCAACATATGACGATGGTCTTCGAGCGTGAAGTTCAGGAGCGGGGAGCCAGAAGCCAAGAAGAAGACGACTTAGTGGACTTCTACATCAATAAAGCTATCCCTCGTTACATTCGGCCCCTTGAAAGTGCTGGTCGGTCAATTCAGCCGACACTCCTGCATACAGATCTGTGGCCTGGCAATGTGAAATTCAAGCTCGACAATGAGACAGTCTGTATCTTCGACGCAAATGCGATGTGGGGACATAACGAGAGTAAGTTTAATAACCTCTATACTTCTTTGGAAGAGACAGGGCGCTTAACAAGATAGTGGAGCTTGGCTTGGTGGCCAACCCTCGATATCCGCTTGGTGAGGCATACATCGAGGAATACTGGAAACACATTCCAGTCTCCGAGCCCGAAGAGGACGCTGACAGCCGCGTCATAATGTACATGGTGCGACATCAAGCCTGTTTAGCAAGCGTCTATCCCGATGATTCGAAACTACGGGATGCGTAAGTTGTACGACCACGACAGGTGCAAGTCTCCAAGTTAATTGTTATCTTAGCTGGACTGAAAACGTCCGAATTCTTTTAGAGCGATATACTCTAGAAGACCGAAGTAAAAATCATTAACTCGAATAGAGAAGAAAGAGAAGCATGAGTTGAATTCAATTTTGGGAGCAGCAGCACCGCGTCGGAGTTGAATTTGTAGGTGGCAAAGTGAAAATGCCCTGTGGAGCCATGTGTACAAGATGAGAAATAGCTTTCAGTAGAATACCACACTGATGAAATACAAGTGCTTATCTGCAAGTATGATATGTATGCGTCACGATACCAGAGAGTTCTGATACCTACCTAGATTATGCTACATATAAACGCCCCACCTGTTGACTGGTCTGCATACAGGTCCGAGGCCGGGGTTTCACGCAACCGACAAAATCGCTGATCTCTTTGCGCTTGCCCTTCGAATGTTCAACCCCAATACTATAATCTTTCCCAACTTCAAACTGTACGCATGACACGTATCCCATCTTTACTAAGCATCGATATCGAGAATATTGGCAGACCTTCTCTTCCCATGTGTTCGAACCCATCCATTCGTCAAGAAGATGTCAAAGAACCCAGAAAATTCCCCTTAGGTGACGTCGACTCCGCAGTTTCTACCGAAGATAGGAATTTGCCATATACCGTTTTTACGTCGGGGCAGAAACGCTCGATCAACCTGCAGTCGTCTTTCGCTGCTATGTTCTCCACGTTAAGCAGCTATATCTATTTCCCTGCCCTGGTCCCTATTGCTAAGGACCTTCACGTGTCAGTGGCGCTGATCAACTTGACCGTAACGTCCTATTTGATCGTAGCAGCGATTGCTCCGGCGTTCATGGGTGACCTAGCGGACCAAGGCGGGCGGAGGCCCGTATATATACTCATGTTTCTACTCATGCTCGGGGCCAATATTGGTATGGCTCTTCAGACTAGCTATCCGGCGCTTTTAGTGTTGAGAACGTTACAAAGCGCTGGGGCTTCCGGTAGGAATCACAACTGCCTTCTTGGGAACGCATTCTGACGTTTCGTGTCTATAGGTCTTATAGGCGCTGCCTATGGGATAGTAGCTGATATTACACAAAGAGAGGAACGTGGAGGTTTCGTTGGCGTGCTTCTTCTTCTGTACATTATGCCCCAACTCCGAAGTTCCATGGACTTTTACTGACCTTTTTAAGCACTGATATTGCCCCTAGCCTTGGCCCGGTAATTGGCGGCAGTCTCACACAAACACTAGGCTGGAGATGGATTTTCTGGTTCCTTGCAATATTACAGGGTATACACATGTTTGTTATTGTGCTTTTTTTACCGGAAACTCAACGCAGAATCGTTGGCAATGGCAGCGGAAGATGTCGTGGTATTTACTGGAGCATACCCTACATGCTACAGAGCCAGACAATCAAAAGGTCCAGAGTTGATATCAAGAGCCCGAAGCGATATTATCCGAATCCCCTAGCATGTCTACCAATCTTGAGGAATAAAGATTCGTTTATGGTTGTAGTCATGTATGCAATCACCTACGCTACCAAGTTGACCCTGCAGACCAGTCTTGGAGCGCAAGCTCTACAGGTATATCGATTAAATTACCTAGACGGCGGTTTGATCTATCTCCCGTCTGGTATAGCAGGGGGTATAGGGTCTTATATGACAGGTGAGTATCAATCATTCCTCTTGAAACTTTCGTTTCGCCAACCTAGTCCAGGACGTTTTCTGGATCTTAATTATCGGAAGGCGAAAAAGCAGTTTCCCAGCGATGCTGCGGGCAATCCACCCAATACGAGCTTGGTCAAGTTAAGACTTAAAGGCATTTACCTTTTGGTCATAGTTACCGCCGCCGGTACTGTGGGATATGGTTGGGCACTTGCAAGACACGCGGTTTGTTTGACGTTCAATAGCCTTGACGACGTTATACGGACTAACCTATAAAAGCATATTTCGATTATGCTTATTCTACAGTTCCTAACAGGTGCAACGACAGCCAGTACATTCACCGTATGCCCTTTCATAGTATTCCCCCAAAAATAAATAAATAAAACTGGTAAATCAGGGTCACTAACCAATGGAAGATGACATCTACTCTACTCACAGACATTAATGCCGATTGCTCAGCCACAGCTCAGGGTGCTTCTAGCATAATAAGATGCCTTCTTGCTGCCGCTGCGACGGCTGCTGTAGAGCCGCTGGCTGAGGCTGTTGGACTCGGATGGTGCTTCGTAGTATATGCTCTGATCGTATTGATTAATTTACCTTTAGCATGGGCGCTTCATCGCTTTGGGAACAGTAAATAGTTCAGGGATCCGTGGAATATGAGCTTAGTGTGTATGTCCAGTCCCCAAAAAGTATCGCGGGAGTTCTTCAGGTGGCATAAAGGTAGTCTTGTTTGCCCAAATCGTCATGACAAATAACAAAACACGATTACTCATTGATTATACATCTTGAACTGACTTGTTGTGCTTCATATTGAAGTCATTGTCTGCGCCTCACACATAATGCGATAGCAAGCGGTGAAACAACTCATCGATATGAATATTATGCCAATCGACCTCTGATTCGACCGTGGCCAAGACATAACTCCTTAGAGGAACTCAGAAGACACATAAGACTTCTGCCATAGACGCTAGATCCCATGGTACCATAGAATAAACTAATGGAGTGAGCTCGCGCTCTCAGTCATGGACAGAGCATCTGATGTCTTCTTTCTTCGCAGTGTCTTGTGTCTGGGGTCAAGAGGTGTGACTACCTTTGCGACGAAGATTATATATGACGCCGTTGCCATAACACACAACATCAGTGTCATTTTGCGTTATAATAGTTCCCAGACGAGATCCTACCTCGGTAGGTACTTATTCTTCTAGAGGATGCAATGACAATAATAGTTAGGGAATTGAAACATCAAAGCACGTTTGAAGACCCTATGTCACACTTGTAGTCACGTAAGGCACTTCGATTTTCTTTATGATCTTAGTCCCCTATCCTCCAAACAACTATATAAACGTGAGGCAGATAGGCAAAGCGAATTAGGCGAGTCGAATCATGCATTCCAATAATAGCAAGCAAACAAGATCTGGATATATTCCTTCAATATAAGTGCCCTTTCAAAACCCTGTCAACATTCATTCGAAATAGTTGACTAATCCAGAAACCCATATTGATAGTTTTCAGCTAGCTTTTGTGACGCCGGGGATACAGCGCCGAAATATATCGAAGCCTCCCTCCACCATGAATACACGCTACCAGGGCATAAGAAATCTTGTTAGCAGTGTATCCTCCTGGTGACAGCGAGGTGTGCGCGTCAGATAATAAGTCGAATCCTATGACTTTGATATGTGCAATCTGAAACTTAGCTAGAATAGAGATATATACCCCTACCCAAGTAGATGGTAAATAGATAACTCTAATATAAATATTATCATTCTTATCAATAATTTTCCTTCCATCGTCTTGTTACATACATTATCCACCTTTCTAGACAATTTCCTTGTATGTTAAGAATATCCATTTCAGCGCTAAGGCTCTACCATGAATTTCTCGTACTTTTCCATATCCACCGTATGAGCGTCACGCCACGCAATCACTCGATCAAATGCAATGCATTTGCGGTTAATAGACCTATTTAAGCGTAAGCTAAGCGATTAAACACTTCGACAGACTCTGTATTCAGCAGTAAAAGAGCACATACATATCAGGTTGTGGATACCGCATGTTCTCAATCCATCCGGAAGTGATGAACCCAACGTTTCCAGAGCATTGGATCTCTTGCAGAAGAATATCGACACAATGGTTTACGTGTACGGCATTTAGCGAGCTGTCGTCGCTAGCATCAAGCTGAGTCATGTTATAATAATTGGCATAGGCGTATTGGCGCAGGGTGTTCAAGCAGTGCAGTTGGTGAAAGACGTCTAGGTCGCCCACATATGCGTCATCGCCAAATCCCCAGTCCTTGTCTTTGTATTGCGACACCTGGGACGGGTCCTTCCCCATTCGTATTAATTGAGACTTCGTGAGCCGTAGCGGGCGGACTCTCTCGTAGTCTTCCCACACGCTGTCCGCCATGGGGTTGGGCATCTGCCGCGCTATTGACGGCTTCTCTTGGGGGTATAGTGTGCCATTCACTTGTACTTCATGAAGGCCGAGGTCGATTAAGTCGTATACGGGACCTGAAAATCATTGAGTGAGACTGAACAAACGAAAACTGTTTGATATACTCACTGTATATAGAAGTGTGTCGGAGATCGGCATTTTTGATGGAAGAGCTTCGGTAGTACCAAGTCGTTCCCAGCATCGAAATAGAGATGCCGAACAATATCACGTTCAGAATAGTCAAGGCAATGATTTTAGTCCTTGTCGTCCATCGCGAGCTTTGGTGAATATGGCTTTTCACGTAAGCGTCATTTAGAAGCCCTCTAGACTCATGATCCAGCGGATCACATTTCAGCGGATGATTCATGACAGCGATGATATGCTAACCTCTCGATGAAAAAGATATGATAACAAGAATGAAGTTCGCTATATCACGAAACGAAGTAGCTGTCGGACATCCAGAGTTCAGGCACTCGCGATATTTTCCCCAGACCCTCAATGCCCGCAACCGAATCAGTTGTTCCCAATTCCAAATCTATGTGTTCGGACATTTCGCCGTACAGACTGTAATACAGCCTACTATTGTCTGAAGCTATGCAAAATTGGCAGGACGGACAGTATTCGGAGACTCGGTTAAGCATCATCGGTTACTCGATGCCATGATTGGTGTGACCTTGTTCTACCCAGACAGTTGAGAGGGTGACGGTGTATCTTGTTTGGGCTGCGATGGGCATTTGTTAGCTTGCAAAAGTGTAGTCAAAGTCGCTTTCCGAGTCGTTCCGAGACCTACATGAACCTGCAGTCATTGTAGAAGAGACGATATCACCTATTTGGGGTGGTAAGCTGAATGCAGACCTCGTGCAAGCAGTCAAAGCCTCTTGTAGTTGGCCAGTGACAATACTACTTCACAGTCAGCCCACCTTTAATAGTCTAGTCAATTGCCTTATGTGTTCAGCTCTTATGATGATGCAGGCATACTGGTTGGTAAATTCAAGTTTAGCTAGCAAGTTTCGCTTATTTTGCCCGCAATCAACGACGAAGGCTCATTGATTGGTCGGCTTCGGAGCATCATTCCTAAATCCGCGTAATACATCAGCATCTTTCAATACTATCCGCAATTATAACGTGCGCATTGGAATGTAGCTTTTAACGGAGACTACTGCATTTCAAATAGTACTTTAGGTAGCTATTAACTTGTTGACCTTTGGCCATTTTGTTGAGTACACAAGAGGAGAAAGGATATAAAGCGGATACTTAAGTGATGAAAACTCCTCACATAGAGGAGAAACATATTAACATAGGTTTGACTTCTAGTCGCTTTCTTTACAAATGAGCGAAGATAATCAAATTGACCTTGCCTTCTTATTTTAGTTGCAACAGGTAACTTACTGTGAAATTCACAATTTAAGATTTTGAATGGTGTGATCAGGCAAATCAACACAAGAGGTAGGAGACATAATGGTGCTTGTAGTACATGCTTGGGTCCCGATTATATTGCTAAGAATAGGTAATGGGTAAATTCTAGATAGAAATCAAAATGGCATTGTGCATGATTAGTTAAATCGTGCCAAGAGCTGTGGGAGGGAATGCTAGGATATGCAAGCTTGAGAAAATGGAAGGCTTGTACGTCGGCTAGGCGCAGCAGGGAAATAACAAACCGGATTGTTAAGCGTCCTTGCTGAAGGTTGCTGTATTCTAGCACCAACAGTATAAATACCCTCAAGTCTGTCTGTATGTCCCTGATGAAGTATGAACATCTCATTCTCTCACTTCAGTCTTCATCAGAATTCTCGCCTCGCCCTCATCTTATAGCGGGCCCTATTTGTATACGTCTCACGATATCAAAATGCGCTTCGAATACTTTCAGATTGCCTTTGTATCCTTCTTCGGACTTGCCACTGCTGCTCCAGTTGGCTTGTCTGGAGAAATTTTGGATAAAAGACTGCTTCCCGCAAACCCATACCCCCTCGCAG
This sequence comes from Xylaria scruposa, assembly GCA_022385635.1. Taxonomy (NCBI): domain Eukaryota; kingdom Fungi; phylum Ascomycota; class Sordariomycetes; order Xylariales; family Xylariaceae; genus Xylaria; species Xylaria scruposa. Next base: position 90,359 of record MU280259.1, on the reverse strand, counting down.
ACAGAAGGCCTGTCGGACCTTTTCCAAAACGAGAGCTCCCTCCTCCATATCAGGAACTCTACCGCTCTATTGCGAAAGAATAATAAAGCGCGATTACGACTATGCACAAGCCACCCTCCCCGAGGATCAACTGAACTTCCGTGCTCTGGATCCAAAACTTAGTTTGCAAAATTGAGGCAGCAAACAAATCAGATTGTGGTTGGAGATTCAGGTCTTGGGTGATATATGGGTGACTGAATGGCGGGAAGAAGGGGGACACTGGCATCCTCCTTGCATGCCGGTAGTACGGCTTTACTAGTTACAGTTATGGACTTCTTGAGCTTGGCAGGTCTGGCCTGTAAATCCAATTCCGTAGAGCAGACACAAATTGTATTTCTCCGACCTATTGAGATTATCATATACGAACACGCTGCTCGCCCTAAAGCCTGATGTATAAATAGCTAAAACTTGCGTATGTTGTATCTTGTGCCATATGAGAGAAAACGCAGAGACCTTCGTTCAGGGAAACCCATACATTTTTTATCCGTTGCTATATTATAAATGGATACAACGTTGAGACTATACATACTGAAGTGGTGCGAGTGTCGAAGCTGACTTAGTTGATGAAAATGGGGCTTGTCTACAGTCGTTCTCTGATCAATTTGAAGATGTTTACTAGCCTTAGATGCGTACTAGCTTAAAGACCTCCTTTGCCAGGGCTCAAGGGCTCGTTAGTCACCCGAGATATTTAATATCCATTTCATCGCGTAGAAGTTTGGCCTTTACTCAGGATAGCTTGATTTGACATATATACTCCGACGTAGTATAGCTACAAAGCCCGTAATCGCTTGATCTCGGCCATGCGCTTGACATCTGCCAGTTCCAGCTTTTGATCTCGTAAAGTGGCAAAATCCATGGGGCCTCCTACAATCACTGTTTAACCGAGCTGAGCTGGTGTAAGCTTCTTCGCAGTCTTCAAAATCTCGCTCAGCGTGACATTTCTCTGCGCTGCCGTCCCAAAGGTACCGTTTGACACGACCTTAGCTCCCGATGGTGACGAGCTTTGGTAATTATCCGTCGGGTTGCGGTACGCCTCACCCAGTCCTACGTCCTCTGGCCAGTAAGGCTCTTCGTTCGGACGATACTGGTATGGCATGCATTGATGGAAGGCTACTTGAGGTATTGAAGCGAAGAAATTATCGAACTTCGGCTCCAGCGCTTGCTCTAGACATGTGATTGTCAAATTTGTCTGCACATCGACGGCGCGTCGATCAGGCTCCGGCTGTAGAAGCTGCCACGGATTGCGGCATGTGTCTACGGCGCAGGACTTTGCAGCAAGTAGCAGACCGTTGAGGCGCGAGATAAGACGGCTTGTCGTTGCATTCGGGTTAATAGCGAGATTCGTCAATTCGCCCGGGTCCGATGCCGTGTCATACAGCTCCGCCTCGCCAGTGCACCATTTCGAGTACAGATACGTTCCGCCATCAGGGCGCACGATGCGCAGCGTCTTGTAACTGTTGTTGGGGTGTGCGATAACGCCCCAAGGGGTCTCTTCCTCGCCTCTGCCCCAGTACTCGACGTTAATTACCTCGTGCCCGCCCCCATTGACAGGACACTGAGTAGGTTCCACTTCCGGGTTTTTCCAGTTCTCCAGCAGGCTGCGGCCGTCGAGAAATGGTGGATATGCCGTGTTGGCAGGGGTCAAACCCGCGATATCGAGGAATGTTGGTGCAAGATCGAGATGTGCCCCAGGTAGATTGGATGTTTTATTTACTGGTACGCCTGGACCTCGTACAATGAATGGCACGTTGGAGTCCTCTAGGTAATGAAGTGACTTGCCTGCCGAGACGCGGTGGTTCCCAATGTGCCATCCGTTATCACTTGTATAAATCACGTATGTATTGTTGAGAATGCCTTTCTCCTGAAGCTTAGCGATCACATCTTCGACAATATCATCCACACCGAGTAATGATTGTGCTCGCGCACGGTAGAGTCCGTCCAGCTTCGCGATGGTGCTGTCATTCAGTAGCGCTTGATTCTTGATCCACGAAACCTTCTGTTTTTGATATGCGTCGTTTGGATTCCAGTTTACCGAACGGGGTGCTTTGAGATCGGGAAACTCATTCTGGTAGCGAACAGGAGGGACAGGCCACTTTCCAGGCCCTAGCTCTACGTGAGGAGTAGTAGGAGCTATTCCAAGGAAAAATGGATTGGCCTGGCCAGCCAAGTTTTCGATCCGGTCGACGCTTACAATGATATCAGCCATTCACCGCGTTCAGCATGGATTTCATGTGCTCCAACTTACGCCATAGCCCGAATGACATCAGATTGATGGTATCCAGGATATGAAATGGGTGTCTGCCCATTTAGCGACATGACTACATTATTATACTCGTAGGTATAGTCGTCCACCTACGCTAGACTATTAGCAGGGGATGGATGTACGGTATGGAATTAGGGTGATATACAGCGGTCTGTATGTGTGTCCAACCTCCTGGCCCTTTTTGGTAATTTGCTGTATTGTAGCCATTCATTATCTTACCAATGTCTGGAGGCTAGAGTCAGTATAAGGTAGTCAATCAAGGGATAGACTCGTACACTCGGTGTTGTATCCTGCGGCTGTCAGCCAGTGGGGGAGATAGTCTTCATTCTCTCCAGAGATTAACCATTTGTCATAGTTGCCGCTTATACCTGCTAGTCAGCTACTGTCCTGTTATCTTGTTTCCATAAAACTTACCCAGGAGGGCCAACTTCAGTAATATTCGTGTTATGGCCCGCTTGACCCCTCAACAATGAGGCTCTGCTAGGACAGCACTTCGCAACCGTTACATAGTGCTGCGAGAACGTAGTACCTTTCTCAGCTAATTCTTTCTTTACGACAGGTTGATAGTCAAGGGATCCGAGGTGAAGATCTTGATCATCAGTAATTATGAACACGATGTTTGGCCGCTGTGTTTGAAGGCCAAAACATACGGAGACAACGCCTCCTAGAGCGAAAAAAACAAACTTCATAGTTTAGCAGCAAGATATATCTATCATGAAGCGCCCGGAACATTGCGAATCGGAGGGAAAGCCCTCGGCCACGACTTATATAATTCACGCATAAATTCAACCTCTTGATCTCCCTTTGAGTTCAGTGACTAGCCGGTCCTTTAACCGTTACATCGTCCCCATGCAGGGTATAAGACGCAAGGAAAGCTGGTAGCACGTAATCCATCACAATACCTGGTTCCTAATTGACCACATCGGTACAATACAAGGCTTACCTGACGTCAATTCTCAGCACTAGAATGGATTGACAACAATATGGTGATCATGCTACTGTCAGCCGTATTCTGGCCGTGTTCAATGCAGCACAGTGTCGATAGTGTCACATGGTCCAAATGGAACTATGCTAGACTTCCGCCATCGATTGCAAGCACCTCACCTCAACCTGACTACTTAAATAGCTCCATGATCCATCCAGAGAGGTCTCTTCTATTCGGCCAGATTGCAATTGGTAGCTTCATGTGCATGCAGTGTGGCCCATGAGGGTAATCGAATGCCACTGTACAGTAGTATTTTACGCTCGAAATTAGCAACTATGATGGATGTTTTCCAACTTCACCTGCAACCAAGTTTTTCCTGACGAATAATCGGTCTAGCGCTAATAGGAATCGAACCTACGCGTCCGCTTAACGGCACTACATCTAAGTGGCCTAGGAAATGTGGATGTAAATGGCGTGATTCTCCAATCATTGCAATTGGAGACCGACTTCCACCCCAGCCCAAACGGTAACCCCTCCATGCCCCGCAGTACATCTCCATCCCACACCTCAAGTGCCGGTTGCTGAGATATCACTTTACTAAGAGGTTCGGTAGAGCTGTAATTTTTATCACCATCACTGGCTCGACTGGCTTAGAGTCTCAGAACCAAGCCCAGATTATCGTGGTACTTTAGATGAGCCTGCTGGCAGTTGGATAATTAAGGTTGGGTTCGAATCACATCAGCGCTAGTCCTATAATTTTGGAACTAAGTGTCTCCAACATTCGTTTCGGTGCGCCAAAGAACATACAGTCAAGCGCGATAGTTCGTTCCGGAAAAGACGGCAGAACGCGACATTTCCATTAGAACGACTGTACGTATCATGTAGTTTACCAGGAATTCCACTTTATAACCTCACTACAACGAATGGTCTGCTATCGCTGCCACGACCACTGTACTTACAAGTACCTAGGGAGCCTTCTAACATAGAATAGTCATAGTTAGGGCGGGGGCGGGTTGTTAGGAAGACGTAGTAGAGGGTAACTATGGTCTGTCACCTGCGTGATTAAGGCTTAAAGCATGCCATATGGCACTACCAAGGACTGTCTAGACTAGTGATCAGTCAAAGGGTAGAATAGGGGTCTAAAGCTATTAGGAGGCCTGCGAAAGTCTAGATCAATGCGCATGGAACTGTCTAATTTCCTCTGCCGCTTTTATTACATACACACGCGAATTCGATTTTTTGAAAATTCGGCTCTGTTGGTTTAGGTCACACAAAATCCTAAAATGATTTTCCGACTATCGTGTGCGGGTTTACTTACCCAAGTCTCCTGCGATATTAGATAAGATCGAGTAGCTCAAGCTCATGCAATAATATAAACCCTATAGCGTAAACATATTTCAGGTCCGATGAGATCAACGTGACTCACTCTGATACAAAATGATTTGTTCGAGGAAAGGTCGCGAGTACAAGAATAGAACCACGGGGACGGAAAACAGACTTCTGCTACACAGGCTATAAACCGCCTTTACTTCACCAAGATGAAGGCTTCCAGCATAAAATCTTGCCCGCACCCTCGTCTACACATCGTGGCTACCCGCACCTTGTTATAGAATGCTACTTTCTGCTTCTGATGTCGCTACGCTTGGCCTAAAGGGATTATACTGAGTTCCGGTGGTTCTTTATCTGATGGAAATAATTTAACCAGGTTAATAGAAATATCTCAAAGAGGCCTGCGTGTGGAGATGTGGAATCATCACGCTCAAATTGGTGCCCTAACTTTACAGTTTTGATATCATAGAGAGGCTTCAGGTTTACGCTGCCACGTGCCGATTGTTTGTTACGTAGATTCCGTTTGGAGCTGCTCAACTCCGCCTACATGAATCTCACAGTGACATCAATAATAGTTTTAAGAAAAGATTTTCATTTTCAACTCGAGTAACTAGGACTGCGTCAAGTAGTCTTTTCCCCCTTTCTTTCCGTTTTTGCTTAGAAAGAAGAAGTAAATAGAACACCTAAAAAGGTATAAGGCAGGGGCGCTCACCTAGCTCGCACAAGTCCATTGTCTGTAGTTCTCATAGTCAACCCTTGAAAAGCTGTAATACGGAGGAGGCCGCTCGAAGAACTCAACTTCTCTTTCGAAAATCAGCATAGGTCGTGTGATGATGAGATACTCTCGGTAATAGTCCTTTGTGATTCGGTGATTGCAATACCACTCTGGAGATTCCGACCAGTCTTCCACCCAGACAATGTTCCCTGGCTTTGCAGGGTTCCGATACATCTGGAAGGAAAGACATTCGTCCTCTCGAATCACGTTTTGGTAGAAGCGTTCAAAGGCCACGAAGAAACGATCGACGCTCTCGGGTGCGACGTGTATTGTAACGTGAACACTTGTACCGTAGGCGTAGGTATAGGCCATCTTGTGCCGTACGGTAAAAGTGTTATTAACTTCTGGGCTTTGTGTAATAGGTAGGATTTCCGAGGTTAGAGTTAATGATACCTCAGAGTGCAAGTTGAGGTAAATCGAGGCAGACTGGCAGTTGTGGATTGGTTGAGTGGACTTAAATATAGATACTTCTTTGTGTCAGCTAAAGTAATAGAATTAGTATTCAATGTGTTGCACAAACAATTCATTGAGAAACACAATTGTGTTATAAATAATTTCCTTTTGCTGCAATTAAAAGGCTTGCGAAAAAAGAGAATCGCATTGGACAAAGCACTCTCGATGTAAATGTCCGTGCAAGTTAATGAAAGCCGTCGACGATTACTAAGCATAGATATCCTATCTTCTGCGTTGAGTCCGGGGATTCTGACTTCACGATAGTCACTATACTTTTCCAGCACAGGTACCAAATGATCTACATGGGGCAAGTTCTTCGACCTCAAGAATCGGTACGTTGTCTTCAAGAAGTACTCACGTCGGCATCCTTGAAGATCAGTACTTGTGGATCGTAGGGAGACCTTTCTACATTGGGAAATATTACTAAGTCCTATTGTGCTCCATATAAAAGTTTCATCATCTTATCTTCAATAAGATTATGTCAGACAGGTGAACTTACTTGAGCTGCTTGACTAAAATATGCTTGCATTTCATAATTGGATATCGGAAATGCTAATGTTAATACCCATCAAATAGACGTGCCAAATTGAAGCATTGAATTGACCGTTTCTTGTCTGGGAAGTGAGGAAAAGGTTCATCATGGCGACTCATCGCCACCACAGAAACGAACACGATGAGCGTGACGATGCCATCACCACCGAGACAACACCGTTGCTCGCAGCAGCTTCGTCCCCCGTAGTAACAGCGGGTGACCCAGAGGACGCAAAGGCGCTCATCACATCAACATCCTCTACTTCCGCCTCATCCAGCACCAACCCAACATCTACTACTTCTCCCCCAGGACCGGCCTCGTTCCCCAAGGCGCAGGTCATCCTCCTCTGCTACGCGCGCCTGATCGAGCCCATAGCCTTCTTCTCCATCTTCCCGTACATAAACGAGATGGTGCTGCGGAACGGACACGGGTCCATCGCCGAGACGGACATGGGCTTCTACTCCGGGCTCATCGAGTCCATGTTCTCGCTCACGCAGATGCTCGTCATGGTCCCCTGGGGCCACGCGGCCGACCGTCTGGGCCGGAAGCCCGTGCTCGTCTTCTCCCTTCTCGGCGTCGCCGTCGCGTCGTCTCTCTTCGGCATGGCGAGGACCATCTGGCAGATGATCCTCTTCCGCTGCGCCGCCGGCGTGTTCGCGGGTAGCATCGTCACCATACGTACCATGATCTCCGAAAACGCCGGACGCGAGCACCAGGCGGTCGCCTTCTCGTGGTTCGCGGTCGCCGGGAACCTGGGGATCTTCGTCGGCCCTCTCCTTGGTGGCGCGTTGGCTGATCCTGCGAGGCTTTACCCTCGCGTCTTCAAGGGCGTCTGGTTCTTCGAGGAGTTTCCCTACGCACTCTCTTCGCTCGTGATCGGGACCATCGGGCTTACGGCCGTGATTACTTCCGCGATCTTTGTGAAGGAGACGCTGCCTAGGGAGAGACCTCAGCCCGACGGCGAAGTCGGCGCGCAGGTCCCCCGCCATCGTGCTTCGACGCGGGACCTTCTGACGGCCCCAGGCGTCGGTGTCGTGCTGTATAACTACGGGCATGCGATGCTACTCGCGTACGCATACACGGCAGTGGTCCCTGTCTTCTGGGCAACGGCCGTCGATCTGGGCGGGCTGGGTTTCTCACCTTTGCAAATCTCCCTCTTCATGGGGTTAACTGGTCTTTCGCAAACCGTCTGGTTGCTCCTCGTCTTCCCGCCTCTGCAACGCCGGCTGGGCACGAACGGCGTCATGCGCCTCTGCGGAGGAGCGTACCCATTCTTCCTAGGACTCATGCCACTCCTAACCTTCATACTGCGATTTCATACGTCTGCCGGCAACACGGCCTTCTGGATTCTCGCGCCTATACTCCTCTCTCTGGGCCCCGGGGTCAGCATGGCTTTCACGGGCGTCCAGCTGGCGCTGAACGATGTCTCGCCCTCGCATGAGACATTGGGCATGTTGAATGCGCTGGCGCTCACGCTGGTGAGTGGGCTACGCTCGTTCTCGCCTGCGCTGTTCGCGAGCTTGTTCGCAGTCGGTGTGCGGTATCAGTATCTTTCTGGCTACTTTGTCTGGGTTATTTTGTTTATTCTTGCCGTGGGCTTCACCGTCTCAACAAGGTTTCTGCCAGAGACCAGTGAGAAGCAGGATGAGACGGGAGATAGGCACGAAGATGACTCCAGTGACACAGTCGCAGATTGAACAAAAGAACCCAATTAAAACTCTGGGAAGTATATGTCGACTCTTGAATTTATATACATAGTTAAATCAGCATATACTTATTATGAATAATATAGCGGATCATCGCAACATTGTATAATATCATCATCACGCCTGCGCATGGAAGAAGATAAGAGCTTTAGATAGTGGCAAGTATGGATTATCTATTGGTCTCATTTATTTGGCCTAAGTTATAGATCTAACCAGGATAAAATCCAAACGCCCATCCTAAAACGCCTTCTTATGCTACAATATTGTCGTACATCATAGTACATGACTTCAATCTCTACTGCGATTGCTAAGCCAACGCCTCATGAAAAACTCACGGATCTTGTAACGCTTTAACAGAGTTGACAGATCCGAGTTTTCCGTGGGGGGCGGTATGTCAACATATACCATTACCATGGTCTTCAGAGCATGGCTCTGGACTCGGTTAATGGAATGCAGCCAATGCCATGACCTGTTCGGGGGCTGGTGGCCTTGGGATTTCCAGTACGGGTCTGTGTACGCGGGGAGGACAATTACCGCAAATTCGGCATGTGAAAAGACAGGTCCACCGATGTACAGGAGCCAGTCAACACCAAATTTGATCCCAGGCCGAGGAACCCAGCCCAGTGACCGGAAATGGTGATAAACCGCATATTGGACAATAAACGGGTCATCCGAACGAAATGCTGCAGTGCTGGAAGGAAAATATGACATCTGGCAGAACAAGCTGAATAGCTCCCCACTGGCCATGATTTTCCCAGTGGCAGGGTCTGTGACAGACAGAGCACCTAGCGCGAAGACGAGATATAAGGCTTCTTCCGGACTTAGTTGGAGATGCTCCCTGTCTACTAATTCTAGCACGTTGGGTGTGTTTTCTGCGAGACTTGCAGTGGAGGAATCCTCTGTTGAAATTGAATCAACAAGATGTGGTAGGGATGGTAGGGAGAGAATTCCATTCGTCATATCGCCGTTCGGCGGCTTGCCGTTGGTTGATGACGAAAGATGGGGACTAGGGGGGTCACCAAGCTGGAAAGTTGTCGACTCTACTTTAGGAGAGAATCGTACGCTTTTTCTCCGCTTGGGAGTGGAGACAACGGTGTCCGGCGAAGACACAAAGCGTTTCGTAACAGGTGTTGTAGGATTGTGACTGGAGTGACCACCGTTCAAAGAAGGAAAAGGGCTCTTATCATCCTCATCAACCACATCGCCGTTCATGCCCAGCTCAGGAGTAGGGGGGATAGGTATGCTTGTGGGTGGCATCACACTACTTGTGGAAGTGGGAAAAGGTTGTGATGTGACTGAATCGGTGAGACTGCTGGCAGTTACATGTCCATTGCTCAGTGACAAGTGTAGATCTAGAATGGAATTCGGCAAGGCGAGGAGCTCCTTGGGGCCAACCGGCGCTACCCAGGCTTCTTCGAGCCGGGTCCGCAGGATTGCTTCCTGTTCTTTTCTCGCACGGTCCCATTTCATCATCTTTCTCTCTTCGCGTCGCTGCACGGTGACCAACTCAGCAACCTTCTTGGGACCCTCACCCTGCCGACTCTGCTCCCGCTTTAACCAGTTAGGCTCACTACGACTGTAGCTGCCTTTACCGAAAAAGCCTTGCTCCCAGAGCGCCCTTATCGACTTTGAATCTCGAATATGTACAGACCGTGTCTCGGGCGACCAGTAACCCTGATGAATAACCGAGGGTTCTGCAGGAGGGGGAGAGAGAACCTGCCTCGCCCAGGCCCAAAGCACATGAAAAAGTGACAGTGGGTTGTTGGGATAGAAGCTCGGCAAGGGGAATGTACGAAGAGGGACAGGCAGAGCGTAGATCTGGTGAAGGGGGGTCTTCTGCGGTTTACTGGAAGACTTGTTCCGTGTTTTTCCAGCGTGAGGTTCTGGCTGGGCCTCAGGTTGGGGGGCGCCAGGCGCGGGTTTCTCTACCTCTGTCATGGCTGATATCACGCATTTCGATACCTTGAAAACCCGTTAGCCCTAAAACTGGTGCGTCGATGGATATGGAACACATGGACGAGTGGGTTGATTGATCGCTCAGATACCGTTGTAGTCTATATTTGGACACTCATCGAGAGTATTTCATCTCTAAGTTCCGAATAAAGTCTGTCATCACCGCGATCGAACAATCCCCCATGTATCATGATGTTGTCGCAAGAAAGCCGTAGCAACTGCGCGTGGACTGGACTCATGGCGTGGATAACTCACCGTTTATAAGTAGCAACGTGATAGCTCTGTCACTGCGAGGTGCAATAGAAACAGAGGCGGCGCGGTATTCTCGGCCAATGGCTTAAATAACCAAAAAAGAATGTAAGAATAATGTAGCCTGGTGGTAGCAGGCAAACAGCATAACGCTCACATATTTTCAAAGTGAGAAATATAACATGTTGTGCTATGGCGAAGCAAGATGGAAGGAAAAAGTTTGGTGGAGGTTGGTAGCCAAGATACAAGCTTTGCAGCTTATCAGCCTTTTTCTCGGGTGGAGAATCTTCGGCGTTTCGGATTATCTAATATCTGAACGTCGAGGACTTAAATTGGTTTAACCGCTGCGCTAAACTTGTATAGGCGTGTGGGTCAGTGACCGATTTTCGCCTGCGTATTCGTACAAGGTAAGTTTTGCGGCGTTCGATTTGAGGATTGGAAAATGACGATGTGCTATTTTGAGCATCCTCGACGGTTTCATTAACCTGTCTTGCTTGGATAAGCTTTCTCTCGGTGTCTCATAAGAATTCTATATATTTCACTATTTCACTAGAGCAGATGTTGAAATAATTTCTACTACTACTATAATCTCAACCTGGACACCAAAACCTATCCGACAAACCATCTTCTTAGATCTTAGGTACCTACAACTGCACAATGCTTCTCTAATGCACACCATCATCTACCTGTTGGCCTGTGTAGGCCTGTTCTGGGGTTGTCTTGTCCTCGTCGTCCAAGGCTTGGGTACTTACAAGCTGTAAGTATCCATCCATCCATTCATCCAACTATCCATCCTCCCGCGCTTCTGCCCCCATCCATTCCTTGGCTCTCTACTGCCGGCATGGTATATCTTTCTAACAAAACCTGCTGTCCAACGCCGATAGTTTTCAACATTACTCTTCAATACCCAAGAAGCCCGTGTCTCCCGCTCTACCTAAACAGGACATTCCCCATGTCACCATCATCCGACCCGCCAAGGGCCTCGAGCCCGCCCTCTACGAGTGCCTCGCTTCCGTCTTCCACCAGACGTATCCGCGCGATAAGCTGACCATCTACTTCTGCGTCGAGTCGAGACAAGACCCCGCCTACCCCGTTCTTCGCCAGCTAGTCGCCGACTTCCCCGACTTCGACGCCCGTGTCTTCGTTGAGGCCGAGGACCCGTACCTCACGGGCGAGCGCGGCGATGCCAACAACATCGGCCCGAACCCCAAGATCCGCAACGTGAGCAGGGCATACAGGGAGGCCAAGGGTGATATCGTGTGGCCCCTCGACTGCAACATCTGGATCGCCAAGGATGTCGCCGGCCGCATGGTTGACAAGCTGTGCGGCTTCCAATCCGACGGCAAACGCACGAAGCCCTACAAGTTCGTCCACCAGCTGCCCCTCGTCGTCGATACCGTGACGTCCATGAGCCATGTCGGCACCGAGGGCCAGGCCCTGCTCTCCAATGCCTCCGTAACGGGCGGCACGGGTGCTGGCGATGTGGGCGTTCCCTCGTCGGTTCTCTCACGATCTTGGGCTCATGGCGGCGGGCGACTGGAGGAGATGTTCATGTCCACCACGCACGCCAAGTTCTATTGCGCCATCAACACCGTCGGTATCGCGCCCTGTATCGTCGGCAAGAGCAACATGTTCCGCAAGTCGCACCTCGACGCCGCTACCGACCCTGCCCGCAATCCCATCCTCGCCCGTGCTTCGCCCGCCCTGCCCACCGGCATCGACCACTTCTCCTCGTACATGTGCGAAGACCACGTCATTGGCGATTTGCTGTGGCGCACTGCCATTCCAGGCTACGCCAACCACGGCCTCGTATACGGCGACCTCGCCATCCAGCCCATGGCCGGCATGTCTGTCCGCGCCTACGTCGCGCGCAGGGTCCGGTGGTTGCGCGCCAGGAAATGGACCGTCCTATCGGCGACGCTCGTCGAACACGGAGTCGAAAGCCTCGTTTGCTGCTTCTATCTCTCCTTCGCCCTCACAACCGTCCCATGGGTTCACGAGACGTTCGGCATCCCCCAGACCTGGGCTGCCCTCTTCCGTCTCTGGGTCCTGGGCGTCACGCTCTGGATGCTTGTCGACCGGGCCGTGTCCAAGAGACTTCACGCCGGACTGAGCATCTCTGTCGACGAGAACACGCCCTCGTTCGCGCGGGGTGCGAGCCGCGGCGGCGCGGAAAAGCGGCCCTTCGGACAGTGGCTGCTCGCCTGGCTCGGCCGCGAGGTCCTTGCCCTGCCCATATGGACTTGGGCAGTCTTCCTCGGCACCGGCGTCAACTGGCGCGGCAGACGGTTTCGCGTGCGCTCGGATATGACGGTCGTCGCCATGGACGAAGATACCACCAAGGTTGAGAATGGGAGAAGTTCCGAGGACCAGGGTGGAAAGATCGATTGATAGTGACTAATTGACTTGTGATACCCGCTTCTTTCACGTACATAGATGGATAGAAATATACACATTAGACAAACATTCTCTTGATACGGAGGCGGATGCTTTTTGTGAGCGTACGTACTCAGGTGGGTATACACCTCGTATTCATCCCTTGTTCTAATTTCGTATTACGCAAGGACGTATAAGTATACGGTACAATACCCTGTCCGGTTCTGTCTGGCATTTGTGGTATTAGTAAAAAAGCAGTAGTAATAATAAGTGAGGTTGAAGATCAAGCTATCAATCAATCCAATTCAGGTGTGAAAGATAGGATAGAGTAGGGTGAAAGGAACTAACAGAAACTAGACGGTCGGACGGTGTCGAAGCACGTGAATAGGCCAGCAGTCGGTGTATGTTTCTGTCGTCTGTGCTATGCTGGCAATAAATGTATTTCTCAGTCAGCCCTCTATTCCAGGGGGGAAGAGAAAGACGAAGGCAATGGGCCAACTACATACCTAAGTACGGTATGCCGATATGTGTTTTCTCAAACCTAAACACGAATTGCCTCACAATTCCGGGTGCTAGTCTACTCGATGGCACCGGGTACCTTCAATCTAAGCACTTACCTACCCGTGGTTTGTGAGATCTCATTGAGTAGTATGTGGAACAACAATTACAACTACCAAATAGTCGTAATACATACCTAAACCTATAGTCACACTTATCCAAGGCCTCAAGTTCTTAAAGAAAGCTCGGTAGGTCCAATAGGTAAGGTGGATCGGATGATACGCAGAAACGTTCATATCACACCAAAAAGGAAGAACACAGTATTGAATCCCAAAATTACCATTCATTCAATTCGTCTGTACACGATCTAGCGTGTACAATCTCTATTTAGGCATATGTCACCCGCATATCCCCCGGCACATAATCCCAGCGTGTATCATTCCATATGCGTACCATCTATGTGTGTGTATATACCAGACCTTAAAACGTTTGAACGTCCATCTCTGGGTGATAATCACCATTCTACGGTAGTAGCCCGACCTACCCGCACTTATACAAACCGGTACCCATTGAATAGGTACACGCAACGTATGTTATATGAGATAACGTAAATAAGCTGCCATAGGCAAAGTAAGCCAGCATAATAGGTAAGGTTATATAGGTAGGTAGGTAACGTAGACGTAGGTAATTACCTAGATGAAACAGGTAAATGACAAGAAAAGGACAAAAACCAAATACAATAACGGGAATGAAAACTATATAGGGGTATCTGGGGGAAACGAGCAATGATGAAATCGCCAAACAGGAATCCATATCATACCGCCATCCATATGAGGCTCCTATACCGTGTATCCTGTACCTTTGATATGCAAAACAAGTCCCAACAGGCGCATATGAATGGGTATCATGGACGAGCGGAGTTCAACGGCAGGGTCAATTTCATAATCATTACCCTGGACCCCACCATTCAAATTTCTCTGCTTTGCTTGATAAAATTCTTAGCGAGCTCATCACCGCCCTTCTGTGCCATCTCCATCCAGTGGAAGGCGACACACATAAGTGCTGGGTCGCTTCGAACGTCGCTATTGATGCTGGGGTCCGAATTGCCGGCGAGACCTGGCATCGAGGAGCCTAGACCAGATCTGGAGCGATCACCCTGGTGTCGCGTGCTGCTCCCAGAGCGGATACTCTCCATGATGGACGGCTTAAAGACATCGCGTGGTTTGCATAGTGGCAGGGTAGGTCGAGCCACATGCTCGGGATTAGAGAGTTGAAGAAGACCAAGTTCACGTTGCGCCGTCGGGTCACCCTCCTTGGCCGCAATTGTCAACATCCTGGCAGCATCGTGCAATGAGCTCTTTGTAAACAGCGGGTCCGGCATGCTGCTCACGTTGTAATTATTGCTGGACTTGCGGGAGGCGGCTACTATGCCATCCGCCACTTCAACCATGGTGGAAACGATCTCACTTTTGAGCGACATGGCCGCCACTACCGTATCAAAATACGCATCATTTCGATCAAGATCGAGGACAGAAGAAGGCACAAACGCACTAATGAACTGTAAATCACGGAATAAAGTCTTGGGACGAATTTCCATATCCCGAAGTAGTGACTGGAGAACCGTGCGAAGTGCCTCTTGATGTCCTTTGTTGATGGGAGCATTCGATCGTGTTTCAACGTCCGACGTGCTCCGTATGGCTAGACCAGATGTCGAAGATCCATGATGGGCAGTAGACCGACGTTCTTTATCGGTTTGCTCTTGCTTGCTAGAGCCGCCCTGATCGTCGTTTGGAGTGGCTTGGTTTCGTGGCGTCAGGCGTGAGCGCCGACTACCCGGAGATAGAGAAGCACTGATGAGCTGCTCCAGCTCATACAAGATGTTGAGTTTAGTGTAGGGATTGGGGTGAATAGAAAACATTCTTAATAGCCGACGGTAGGCCTTTCTGTACGGAAATGTAGTGGTATCCTTTAGAGCCGATGAAGACGTATTCGTAGAGGCCTTTTCATTAATTACCACACTGCCATAATTTCGTGGGGACGGACTATCACGTCTATGCAGGCCCTGGCTGATCTGAGAGTCTCCGGCTTCACGCAAATTGATTGAACTCTTCTTCTTTTCCAGCACCCGCTGTTTTGTGTGTCCAGTATTAGCATCTTGATTTGCCAAAGCCCGTTGCGCGACTTCATCATCTGCGGGGCGGAGATCTAAGCATTCTTGGCCTAAGTCGTTGAACCAGATGTCTGTCTCCGAACCATAAGCATAGAGGAAGTTTCCGAGGTCGGATATTAGGAGACTGAGGAGAGTCTGACGGAGATCGGATAAGAAGCGGTGCTTTTCTTCCGAAAGACGCTGTTGCTGAACAGTCTCGGTGGATGATGCGGTCGTGTCAGGCTGCGTCAGTGAGGCCGTCGAAGGTATCGATTGTTGGTACGGATGCGAAAACAAGCCTTGCAAGCCGCCCCGGCTGCCAGTAGGAGATTGAGCCCGAGACGTGGCTGAACTGCTGGCTGAAATTGTTGAATTGAAGGGAGAGAAGAAAGTGGTGGCCGAGTCAATGGATGGCGATGACCCATAATGATAGTTACGGGCATCTGACAAGTCTAATGCGGCTGTGCTCGCTCGAGACCAACTATGACGGCCTGAGTCGATCGAGATCTGACTTCTGTTGTTCATGGACATGCCGCGTAATACTGAACTTGGGCGGTTGGTAGACGGTGTCCATCTTCGGTTGTACTCACTGCTGATGACACTCATAGCATCGTCAGCTTCGTAGTTGCTCTCGCGGTCTCGCCCGCGACGGGGAGGACCATCAAATATCTTCCGATCGCGCATGTACAATGCGCTGGACCAGAGAACAGGATTTGCAGTGACACTATCGCCGACCAATCTGCCCACACAATTGTCGATTTCGCAACACAGGCGGTGGATTCGTTCCTCGCCTACACACACAGTTCTGATGTGTGATTGCTGCAACCACTTGTTTGTCTTCTCTATTTGGTCATCGGTGAGCTTGTTAGGACCACCTTGATCCTCCCGAGCAGCAAGAAGTCCGAGCATCTGCGACTCCGCTTTGTGTATAAAATTTAACGTAGGATTACGCGCCAGCTGGGCACGGCTCTCCTGGAATGAACCCGGCATTCGGGGTACGCCCATAATCTTCAAAGCACTACAGAGAGTGCGGGCGTGTACGTAGACTTCCGAATTGCGGACCTCAGTCACGTACCACATCTTATCTCTGAGAGCCTTCAGGCGTGTCATCATGGTGTCGATCAGTCCTTCATGCCTCTCCTGACTTTGCTTGAGCCAAATAAGCCAGGCATCGTACCCTTCAATCGCCGATGCAGAGTGATGCAGTGAATCCCGGGGACCGCGTGAAAATATGTTGAGCAAAGACGCGAATCCATTTTTCCGAAGCGAAGGTGAGATCAGTGCATTTAGCTGCTGGAGAGTTCTCCAGTACATATGCGCAGATACAAAATCTGATTGGATTCGCGATTGCGAAGATGCAGCCGTTAACATGGCAATCAACACCGAATGACTCCCCTGGGTGGCTGTATCGTCACGTTTACGATATGGGTTCCGGCTGTTCATACTTTTCTCTGGCGTGATGATCTTATTCTTAGACCGATATTTCTTTAGCCTGGAGGCCCGGTTACTGAACGTAGTAGGTGCGTTGTCGCCTTCCAGGCTCCGTGGGATTTCAAAGTCTTCCACAAGTCTTAAGATAGAATCGCGTAATTGGTGGTAGTCTTTGCTGAGTTCGGATTTCTCCTCTGGCTCCTCGTCTTCACTAGCTGCGGAAGAATCTTCGTCATCTTCATCATCAGGGTCATAGGTCATCTGCAAAGAGAGCCTTTCTCCATCTGCGGAGACAAATAAAACGGCCCACCTCTCGGCACATGGATGGCACGAGCCTGCTACAGCGTCGGCCCCAAGCACCTGGGTCATCTCACGCATAGCCACACGTAGCTTTTGACCATCTTCTTCGTAGCTATCCGGAGGTCGTGAGGGCGCATCTGAGAAAGGGGGGGAATAACGTTGAGGGGTACCCAAAGTTCGATCAATCAGGGGTTCGTATGATGTTGTTTCGCTGCGTACGGGTGAGACACTCATGCCAAAGACAGACGTCGTATCCATGTCTCGCCTCGATGCTGCAACAGAAATAGGCTGTGAGATAGCTGAGAACCCGGAGATTGATGGTGCGGCAGATCGAGCACCGCTTGAGTGGGCAGATTGAGGGCGCCGTTCTGGAAACAGGGCATTGACCAATGTAAGAAGATCAGCTGGACTGACAACAAGGTAAGGGTGAACCTCGGCGGTCTCTCGCAAGGAGGTAATAGATCTAGCGGGAAGTAGTCTCGCCGTCTTCTGGGTCCTCGACGGCTTGAATCTACCTACGAGATTCTCGATGTGTTTTTTAATCTTCAACGGGGTGGACACAGGTTGGCCTAAGTGGTGAGGTACAAGCATATCATTGACCAAGTCCCGGGCCTTGAGAGCGACGTTCTTGAGTATTCTTTGGCAGCCATACTCAGTAATGTTGTATTCGGCCATCATACCGAAGTTCTCGGGGTGGATGAGGACAGCCGTCAACCAGTTGGAGAATATCCATTTGTATACAAACCAATGCCTCGTAGAGTCAACCTTGGAAGGAGCAATGTTCTGCAGATGTCGCAGGATTTCATTTCCTAGTTCCAGAACGCCTTCGGGAATACCCGTGCCATCCTCGTCGTCAAGGAGATCGAATAGATCATCCAACACCTGGTCATAGAACTCCTCCATCCTTATGGAATCTTTGGTAGTCCAATCTCCAATGTCGTGGAACCGGTTGCCCTGGGGATCATCGGCCCTGTCTAGGAGAAACGCACCGTCTTTCAAAACTTTCATGATGAACCATTCCATGCTGGAGCGTCCGGACCAGTCGCGCATGGCGGACCAAACGTTGACTATAGCTACAAGGACATTTTCATACTCCACAGGAGCGGCTTGGATTAGACGGGCGCAGGCGGTTGACCATACCTGTGTTCTTCTCCTATCCTCGGCACTGTCTGGACCGGCCGAATTGGCGAAACAAGTGTATATAAGCGCAGATAAAGGATCGTGGCGCTGAAACGATAAGAGCCGCTCAACAGCACTAGCAGAGCTCTTGTTTGCGGTGCTGGTACTCCCGCGCCCGCTAGATTGCGTGTTACCAAAGGGTAGGACGGATTCTATAGGGTCCAATCCAACATGAAATACAGTGAGAGCCTGGAGCTCGGCCACGCTTAGGGCACATAACCGAGAAGCCAGATAGTCGGGATTTGTCCGCAGCTGGGCTAAAAAGTGGAGGATCGTCTCTCTAGATGTGGCGTCGATGTCAGCGAGGAAAGGAGTGACAGGGCTACCACTGATGCTCCCGGCGACACTGGGCGGATGATCCAAGGTCTCCGAAGAGGCCATACCGGCCGACTGGAGGGGTTCCATGTCTGGCTCCAAAAGGGCATAGCGACGGGTGGCATCGCAACTATTACGGACGTCCTGAACGGCATCATATACCTTGGCAAACATGTGGGTATCTCCAGATCGAAAAAGATCGGCCAGATTCCGTTGCGTAGTCTCGCCGCAACGGGTGAGGCGTGCAGACAAGGCGGTTGAGATAAGGCTCCTTTGGAGACGTATGCGCGTATTAGCGCGCTTGCGCTCTTGGTACTTGGAGAGTCGGACCAAATGGGCTAGCTCTTGAAGGGTGGTCCCTTCGTCCTCCACGGTTACGTAGTTGGCAGTATATTGGGATACGTCGGCCAAGAGAGGCTGCGGGAGTGTGCGAGAATGGCCATCATCATCATCATCTTGGCGAGTCTCCTTAAGAGTGTCCTTGAGCGCATCCTTGAGTGCCGAGTGTGGCGTACCTGACGAAACAACCGCCCGGTCATGGGCTGGACTGGGTTGGGTTGAAGCCTGAGCCACAAGAGGCTTCAAGGGCACACTCGTGCCGACATCCTGTTTTATCTCATCGTGAGAATTGTCGTCGTTTGAAACTGTGGTTGGCCCAGTGGGCTCGGGAGGTGGGGCAGAATGCACCGGGCTTCGTGATCGATGTCGGCGTGGTTGCGACGTAACGACGAGCGCATCGGGAGAGGGGCTTGGCGATCGGGATGGGTTCGACGCGGTCGGCGACACAGCTGGAGCGCAGCGCATAGACAAATCAGCAACCACGACCACGAGGCACAAGTATCCGTGCGTTGCGCGGGATCACTCACGAGGGGCTGGATGCACGCAGACCGGGGATGAGAGTGAACGCTGCATGGAGATCATCGTGAGTCCATATGAAAAATTAGGTAGCGGCGAGTGAGCGTCTGTAGCAGCAACACCCGCAGGAGAGCTACTAGGCGCGAGCCAGCGTTGCGACCGCTCAGGGTCTTCGGTGTTGCTCGGTTCGTATATGTTGGGGGGCCAGAGGGCTTTCCACCTCAGAAGAGAGCAGGAGGAGGCAGAGAGACACGGGCCTCGCTATTTATTAGTTCGAGGCCAGTTGTTCTGACAGTCGAGGCTTGCGCGCGGGGTGGGGATAGCTTAAGCAGTCTAAGCTCATGAAGCTACCCTGGCAGGCCTGACTGGCTGGCTGTCAGAGGTGGTGTAGGCAGTGGATAATAGAATACGATATAGATAGGGCGGCCAGGACAAAGTCGAGGAAAGCCGGTCAAGGCGGGGTGGCTGTTTTAGCTCATTTCAGCGACGGCGGCGGACGTCGGGACTCGGGCAGAAATGCGTATAGAAAGGTAGGGTTTCTGGTAAGGTAGCAAGGTATCAAGGTATCGATTTGGGGACTGGGTGTGTGTGAGAGTGTGTGTGGGTAGGATGGCAGAGATGGTGAGCGATCCCGTCACCTTTTCTTCAGTGCTGCTCTATGTTCGTCCGGCGTCCAGATGTGGCTCCTCCCCAACTTCGATCTTGAAGGGGTCCAAAGAGGATAGCAAACAGAAATATGGGAATCAGAAGAGAAAAGAGAGCAGCACGAACTAGTCTAGAAAAGAAGAAGAAGAAGAAGTAGTAGAAACAACAGAAGGACCAAACCAGATCAGTAATCGGCACTACTGACTTGCTGGCCAGCTGTACAATAGCTGATCCAGAGAATATCTAATAAGACAGATGGGTGTATAATGCTGTCGGTATGCTGTCTGTCTGTATCTAGCGTCATGTACCTGGACTGATGAGATGGACGGTGCTGCGGATAAGCCACCCCCCCTGTCGTGGCCAGCAGATGCGGCGACACCAATCAGCGACGGGCACACCACAGACGACGGGGATGTTGTGTCGATATGGGTGGCCAGTGTTACAGGCATACAGGCGGTCGCACAGCTGGTGGATGTTGGGCGCCGGCGCCGTCGTTCGCTGTCGTTCGCTGTCGTTCGTGCGCTGGTGTGCTGCAGGCATGGAGCATGGAGCGTGGAGCGTGGAGCATTGGATACCTACCTACATGGGAGCCGGCACGCATGGGGCGCTAGGTTGGTTGGGCTGGGTTGTATCTCTACTACCACCAACATGTAGTGGACTTCTGGACTGTACCTCACTACCTATCTTGGATGCGAATGGGGTTGAATGAATGGGGTTCAAGGGGTTGGAGCGACAGAGAGACGAGAGATAGACGGGCAGAGAGAGGGGTTGGCGTGGACAGACACGAACCGAACCGACACGAATCAATCAATCGTCCGTCCGCGGTGCCGATCCACCACTCTTTCCTGCCTCGTACATTCTGTGTGTGTGAGTGCCTTCTGTTCTGTGTGCGCCGCTTGCCTCTGCTCTCTCGCTCCCTTTCCGTGTTTTGTTTCTGTGTTCAAGTTCTTTCCCGGCTTCTCCCTCTGTATCATGGGCTCTTTCTGCGAAGGAGGGTGGCGACTACTACAGGTAGGAAGTATCTGTGCATGTGCCTGTACATTGTGCCTGGTACAAGGGCGGCAAGTGCCACGAAATGCCGTGCTCAGTAGCTGCTAGCCATGTCTAATGCCAGACCCCCGCGGTACCGACCCCGTCCTCTCGGGGCGACCGCAATAGCCGCCGTCTACTTCTACAGTACCTGGGGCTACCTGCGACTACAACCTTGATGCCAGATGGGACCCCTCGACGGATCTGCCCATCCACCATCCACCATCGCCATCCACATCCACGTCGACAACCACAACATGAAGCGGAGGGACATATTAACAGCAACATCTCCATTTCATCCCATCTCTCGATGTGAAACCAGCCTGTCCTCTCTGGCAATTTCTTCTCCCTACCTACGTTGTTGATGTATGTGCCTATCTACATAACGTGCCTACTGTACGCATTGGGATCATATTTGCAAGTGACTAACTGGTTGGCTAACTAACTGAATAGCAGCAGCGTATGTGCTTGTTTGTATGTGTGTATGCGCACGAGTGAGTGAGTGAGCGAATGAGTGATACGATGAGCTGGTCAACAGTGACGGAGGGGGTGTAAGTAAGTAGGTAAGTAACTTTCCACCGCCTTTTTTCGCTGTCTAGGCATCGTCCTCCCTCCGCCTCACCATTGGCATCATCATCACTACTATACACATACGAAGCAGAGAGAAACAAGCTCCGTTTTCGTCTCCCTTCCCTTGCTTGGTTTGTCTGTCAACCGCCACCGCCAGATATCTTCTGACGAGGCGTGACAATTGTGAAGAGGCGGCGAGCAGCTTGCTGAGCTGGCCTTGCATCGTGCATATTACCATAGTATTACTATACCTATCTCTATCTATCTGACTGTCTAGCCGTCCGTCTGTCTTGTTTTGGTCTCCTTCCGCCATTTCGCATAAACTTCCAACTTGCAAAGACTCCTGAATGGGCGAATTAACGGACCAGATAACCGTAATAGCTAATTTTGTCTAGTCAGCAATAACGGTTGTCTATTATCATTATTATTATTGTCAAATGTCCCCTTTTCGCTCTTTTGGCTGGCAAACGAGAGCCGACGTCGTGAAAAGAGGAGCCGGGCTCCGGACCAGCCATCCAATCCACCCGATCCACGTCGCCCACGCGCCAAACCCTCGAGAGCCAGCTCCTCTTTTTTCGTCCTTTTTTTTCTCTTCCCCCTTTGCCAACGCATCGAAATGGCCACCTGCAAAGCCTGTAAAACGCGCAAGGCCAGCCGCTGCAAGCTAGCCCGATCCACGTCCGCTTCTGCTCGCCTGCTCGCCTGCTCGTCCGCTCGTCTGCGGTTGGTCGGCAATTCAGGCGCCCTGTCGCGCATTTCCTGTACCTTTTCCCATCTGTCCCTGTCGATTGGGTTCGCCGCTGCAGTGGATGGCTTATGCGCCGACATGACGACGAGGGGGATCGGACGAACAGCATGGCGTCGCAGAGGGTAAGGTGAAGGTCGACCGAACCCGCCATGGGGATTGGCGGCCCACTCGCCTGTCCCGAAAATCCTCGTGGCCGTTGTCCCATCCACTTCCGAATCTCTCTTTTCAGCCTTGTACCAATCTCTCAACCCTGCACGTCACCTGTAAGTGTTCCAGCAAAAGCATCCCAGCAGGACGTCCCCAGCGTCATCGTCTCAGTCACCAGTGAGCGGTGGGGAGGTCTCCGTCTTGTCGGTTCTTCTAGCCCCAATTCCCGAGACCTACAAACATGTAACAGATTAACTATTCCGTCGTCTATCGTATACGGAGTGGTCCTCTTGTTGCCTTGTAGGCAACTGCACCTTACGCAGTGCTGCTCTTATCACATCAGGTCTACATCACTATAAATAATCAACAGATAAGACCTATTGGATACACGAGAACTACCAAGCATGCTCCTCAACCGGAATAGTCTCCGTCATCCCGCTGCGGTATTTCTTGTGCAACTTACTCCCCGCTCCTCGCTTACCGCCGTACTTTTTTATTCAACGATTCGGGCTTCATAGTCAAGCCTACGACTATTACGATTCTAGGAATCTGATATCAATGGCGACTCAATGCTAACTGTCAATCAATTGGAATATGGTCTGGTTTATGTTCATGGGATCGCGACTCTCTACTCTACTCTTATCCTACACCAGAGTATCATAGCGACCTATCCTCCAATGGAGGCGCGGCCAGATCTGCACCAGGTTAATTTCGAGGTATGATCCCGATACCCAGATATCTTAGCCATGGTTCGCGCGACAACCCCATCATCCACAACATTCGGTTGTCTCCCGCCTCCGTGATACCTAACCAATCTATGACAAGGGCATGTGTGACCGCCCCATAATCGCCGAGTGGGAATGGTGTCTTTTCCATCCTGCCTGATTCTATTTCCGTTCCATCCAAGCAGTATAGGTAGGATTTACTAAGCCATAAGTCGACAACATGGCGAGAGGACAGCGCGGGTAGGGCGCAGCCGGGCCCGTGGTTGACTGACACGTCGAGACGGCCACGCTTTATTAGGTTAGGGATAAATAGCAGAGATGAATGCGGAACGAATCCGGCATGGTAAACATCATCACATGGAATGCCAAACATGCAGAGTAAAGATGCATATTTCGAAACTTATGGATCGCGTCGTCGCTAACTATCTCTCCTATCTGGTCGGTCGGTCTATGGATAGTTGTATTGGGTATAGTTACATGTAGTCGGTCGGTCGAGCCGCACGTACCTATGTAGATAAGGTATCTATGTATCTTACCTAACCTACCTGTTCACTCAACCCCCGGATTATCAAGCCCAGAAGATGAGGCACCCAACTATCTTCTAGGTTAGTCGGTCTGATTATAGTCGCATTGGGTATAATTACGCGCGGTTGGTCGGTAAAGCCCTACGCTGATAAACATCTCCCTCCTTACCTACTCTTCCACCTTGCATGCCCAACTATAGAATCCTGGATTACTATGTAGATGTGTAGTTACATACGTGGACGTAACTTACCTTACCTACCTGCCCAACCCCAGCAATTACAGGTATGTAAGGTAAGGTAAGGTACCCTTACCGAGCCAGCCCAATTAAGGCACCGACTCGCTTTTGCTTGCGCAGGTACGACAGCTGTCTGTTCTGCTATTTCATGCGAGGTGTGGTGGTTCGCCTGGCTCTGGTCGCCTGCTTGCTTGGGGTCGTCTAGGACAAGGTTGCCGGGTTATGCGTTGCTTTGCATGGCATAAATACTTACTTTAGTAGGTATTTCATGCGGACTAACTAGGTAACTTACATGGGTACTTGGCATTTATGCTTCATGTTGCTTGCAGTTAATATTTGAGTTCATGTCTGGACGGCTATCTATCTAGTTTGAAGTTCGTCGATCTTGACTATGTGTTAGGATTTGGTGGTTTGTAGGTAAGTTACGTAAGCATGAAAATAGAGGTGAGACTGTGATGGGGCACAATCGGGGTGACAGTATATGGTGGTAGGATAAAGTAATGAAACACAGCATAGATTTGAGTGATGAAACAATGACTGGCAAGCAAAGACTGGATATCCGAGAGCCAAATTCCAAATTTCTTCGTTTTTCATCTGTTCTGTCTAGCTTGACTATGTATCTTAACATTCATTACGCTAGCGATCGATAAGGTATCATTTATTTGTTCTTGCCCGTGGGGATGCAGAACAGCACAATCTTCCTCTCCTCGCCATCCCCATACGCCTTGTCGACCCGGTAATAACCCCGTCTCTCGAGCTGGATTATGTCGTCCTTCTTCAGATTCGCGACACCCTCGTCACACAAGGCTTCCTCCATTGTCGCTGTGGTGGGGTTCAGGAAGGCGTCCAAGTCATCGTCTTCCTCGAGCTTGTCCTTCGTGATCAAATAGTCGAAGTCCCATAGCTCGGCGTCAATTAGCTTCTGCCCCTGCGTCGAGAGCCAGGTCACCTTCTTGCTAGTCGTGCGCACGTCGCCCTGCAGGTGCAGCTCGCAGGTGAGGCTCGTGATTGGGTCTTTACCGGCCACGTCCCGCACGTACGCGTTGCCCCACTGCATCAAGGTGATTTCCTCGCCGTCCTTGAAGCTCTGCGCGTCCTCCTGGTCGAGGATGACCTCCTTGCTGAAGGCCACCTTCTTGGTGCCCACGGCTGGGTTCTTGGGGTGCAGTGGCTTGTCCTCAGCCCGAGGCTCCGCAGGAGCGCCTTCTCCTGTGACGTTGATCTTGACGCTATTCTTCTTTAGGATAGCGGTGTGTCTAGGCGCGACGGGGTCGATTTCCTTCTTGTTGGCGGCCCAGAAGCTGGTCCAGTCCATCGTCACTACGTTGCGCGACGGGCCCTGCTTGAGGATGAAGTCACGCAGCGCGGGAATGGTCATGCCACGTCTCCTAACACCACGGATGGTGGGCATGCGAGGGTCGTCCCAACCCCAAACCTTACCGTTGTCAACCAGCTTGGCGAGTTTCCGCTTGGAGAGGAAGGTTCGGATGAAATTCATGCGGGAGAAGTCCCACATGTACACTTGGCGCAACTTAAGCGTGTCTATAAACCATTGGAACTGGGGATTGCGATCTGTGTACTCGGTCGACCTAAGGGCGTGAGTCACGCCCTCGAGGCTGTCGACGACAGGACAGGCCAGATCGTAGGTTGGGTACATCTTCCACTTGGTACCGGTACGATGGTGTGGGTCGTTGGGGTTGCATCGATAGATGACAGGATCCCGCATGGCCTTGTTCGGGTTGTCGACGCTGATCTTGGCGCGGATACAGTTCTTCAGGCCCTCCTCGGTACCGTTCTTCATCTGCTCGAAGATATCCAAGTTCTCGTCGACGGTCCGGTTCCTCCTCTTGGACTCGATTCCCTTTCCTCTCTCGTCGCGCATCGTCTCGACGTCGGTGTCGTCGGCGTACGCGTTGCCGGCCTTGATTAGTTTCAGGCATGTCTCATAGAGGTGGTCGAAGTAATCAGATGTGTAGGTGACGACGTCGGGCTTGACGCCCATCAGAGCGAGATCCTCGATTATAGCATCCTGAAATTCCTCCTTTTCCTTGCTCGGGTTTGTATCGTCGAGTCGCAGGCGCAGCTTGCCGTCGTACGCCTGGTGAGCGAAGTAGTCGCTCAGTAGTGCGGCTTTCGCGTGTCCAATGTGAAGGTAGCCCCTGGCACCCGATTAGCAACCCGACTAAACGACATATGTGTGATCTTGGTGTTACACACGATGGCTCGGGTAAGAACCGAGTGACGACGCCCTTGTCGGTCTCCTGTAGTGCCAAGTTGTAGCTGGCACCGGCACGGCTAGCGGCCTGGACCTTGGCCTTGCGCTCGGAATCTGCAGCCTTGACCTCGGTCTGGATCTCGGGATGGAGTTGCTCGACGAAGATGAACCACCGCTGAAGATTGGCGTAGGAACCTTTGCGCACGAAGGACACGGCTACCCTGTTGCTCTTGATGGCGACCCAGATCTTGTGATCGAACTCACTCAACGTGTAGCCAGAGAGATACGTGCGAAGTGTCAAATGTTTCTCGAGGCGGATGAGATGAGGCTCGATGGACTTGAAGTCACCACCGAGCGACTCGGAGATGGCCACAAGCTCGTCGACCTTCATTTTTGATAGTAAAAGACCAGATTGAAATTGTAGGAATGATTGAAACAACAGAAAGATCCGGGCTCA
The DNA here is from genome assembly GCA_022385635.1 of Xylaria scruposa. Lineage (NCBI taxonomy): Eukaryota > Fungi > Ascomycota > Sordariomycetes > Xylariales > Xylariaceae > Xylaria > Xylaria scruposa. The sequence continues at coordinate 63,736 of MU280259.1, read as the reverse complement.
AACTGTAATTGTAATTTAACTTCGCTTGCCGTAGTTGAGCCCGACGTCGTCCTATTAGTGAGTCAACAACAAGTCATAACAGCCCACCGGTGATGTGTGGCGGGGTCAAAAAAAGCATTGGATCATGGCGGGGTGACTCTACCAACTTGACCAACAGGGGTGGAAAGCTTGCTGATAAGATAAGATATAGTTAATGTTGTGGCCTAATATGTCAGGTGTCTATAATATTCTAAAAAAGTTCAATTGAAGATCGCTCCACCATGTCTAATCACGACCCTTGTCTGGTCTGGTTTAACCTTAGCCCGTCAGTCTCTGAGCTTCTGACCCGACATATCAGAGCTACACGAGCGGCGACGATAACAAACACCACCCACCTATCACACACCACACCGCATCCTATGGCTACAACAAATCAGTGCATCGCCTCGATGGCGAGGCTCAACCTCTCATCTATAACCAGACCGACAGCCGCCGCTGCCACGATACCCAGATTATTAGCGCCCGCCGCACCAATAACCCAGCTGCGATGGAAAAGTGCTGGCACCAGGGCCATGCAGGCGCGTGAGCGTGAGAAAGAAAAGTTGAAAAGGAGGAAGAGGCAGCAGCGTTTTAAGGAGTACAAATATGCCACGCCCAGCAAGGAGGAGCAGTATTCGTTGTGTGATGCCATGAGGTGAGTCTATCCTGATACACACTGGTAAATGAGACGACCATCGGGTTAATAAACGATTTAGATACCTTCGCGCAGCAGAAGTCGGCCGTCCTCCCTCGCAAGCGACATACGAGCTCGCGCTCAAGATCCGCACCATCAAGAACGGTCCTGTGCTGCGAGACCGTATCCGTCTACCATACCCCGTGAAAAACGACACGCGGGTCGCCGTGATCTGCAAGGAAGGGTCGGGCGCCATGCACGAGGCACGGTCCGCCGGTGCTGTGGCCTTTGGCGAGGAGTCCCTGTTCGAGATGATCCGCAACAACTCGAACAAGCTGCCCTTTAACCGACTGATCTGCCACGTCGATTCAGAACCTGCCCTAAAGAAGGCCGCCCTGGGCCGTATACTTGGTCCCAAGGGCCTCATGCCCTCCCTCAAGACGAACACCATTACGAAGAGTATTATCACTATGATGCACGATATGGTGGGTGCCGAGAATTATAGGGAGAAGATTGGTGCGATCAGAATGCCCATCGGCAATATCCAGTTCACGCCCAAGATGCTCTCGGAAAACATCAAGACTTTGGTCGGTTCTGTTCAGGGGAACATCACCGTCATCGAGGACCGTGTCAAGAAGGATCTCATTGAGGTCGTGCTCTCGTCTACAAATGGCCCTGGGTTTAGTCTGAATGGTGCTTTTGCCCCTACCGATGAGAAGATCACGCCCGCACATCTAAGTACCGCCATGTAAATGTACATAATTACCATTCCCATCATTGTAGATTGTTGCGGCTGTTGTATAGCTTGGGTCACAAGAACGGCGCTGTACAAGAGTGTATCATACGAAAGCCACTTGTTAACAGTCATGCCCTTTTTCCTGGTCTAAGACCTGATTGATGATTCGTAATTATCTGGGTGTCTTTCATTTGCAGGACTCGCAACATCGTCCTGACTATGACATATGCATGTGTGAGTATATGTATATACGACAAACCAATGCAAGGCAACATAATGCATTGCCCTAGACGTTTCTTTGCTTCCAATTGTTCGTTATTCTCAGCTGCTCTTCAATGCCTTCACGGCCTCAGCCTGCGCGTCCAGCGTGGCATATACCCCCATAAGCCTAAGCAGCTTCGTCCGCCCTGGTACGCCCGCTTTCTTAGCCTCTTTCAAGGCAGCGTTGAGATCGAGGAGAAGCGTATTCCGACACCTCACCATCCTCTCCTCCATACGTCGCACCACCGGCGCATCCCTCCCAATCTCATCCGCGAGTTCGTCCACGGCCACGTAATCCTCCGCCAGCTGCGTCAGCTTCGCCGCGCTGCTCCCCACAACCTCCCCATCTTCATCTTCGTCGTCCTCGTCATCCTCGCTGTCGTCGCTACCGGCACCAAGACTCCCGATCGCCAACCGCCCCTCGAGCGCAGCTATCCGGTCATCGAGCTCGAGCATCTTGCGCCCCGTCTCTATCTCCCCGCGCACGGCGCCCAACTCACTCGTCAGTCCGGCGACCTCGACACCGCGCTCCCGCACGCGCGCCCGCACTTCCTCCACGGCGCGTCGGAACCCCAGCAAGCCCACGCGCACGTCCTCTACGCGGTCCTCGCCTCCCTGCAGCTCGTCGCCCAGCCCCAGGAAGCTCGCGTAGTTGGCATTCACCAGCTCGAGGAGCTCCGAGCCGATGGCTGCGCTGCGCTCCCGCAGGTCAGAACGCAGATCCTCGAGTGTCTGGTGCCGGTGCGGTAATGATGATAGGTACGAGGCTGCGCTGAATGTGGGCGCGAGAAAGTCGGAACGCGGAAGCGCCGTGGGAAACGGCAGCGGTGTATCATCCTCTTCGGGCTCCGAGGCGGCTGAGGTCGATGGCGAGGAGGCCAGCTCGAAGGTCCGCGAGCTGGTGAGGGGTCGGCTGGGTATTGGGGCTGTGAGATTCGCGGGGTGCGCCATTGTGGCTATGATTTGTGTGTTTGATGATAGACGACGACGACGGGAGGCCAATGACAGAATATCTCTGTGTGCAGCTGCGGCTGGGCGAGCCGACCGCTGGCCTGAGCTGTTATTGGTTTACCGCATACACCAAGCCGTCCTCCTCGTGGTCGATTACCGTGTTTGCTATCTTTGCCTCGGCCGTTCGTTCGTGGTTCGCGATGCCGTCATAAATGGCCGTCGTTCATTGCCTCCAGCATTGCTCGCTAAACTTATGTGATGTTCTAATGCCAGGGTCCAGCTCTCACCTTAACAGTGGGACTGGCAGCTGGCAGTGCTGGGCTCCACCGAAGCATCCGGTACCGGCGTGAGCTTCTCAACATGCCATTACCTAACGCTACTAGCGTCCTTCGGCCCTCCGACTAATACCGCATAGTTCCGACCCTATCCGAGCTATCTAATACATACCTTGCTTGAACGCCCTCACATAGGGAACAAAATACAGATACTACATACACCTGAAATCAAAGAAACAGAGGAGAAAAGGCGAGGATCTAACCGTGATCCTTTCAAGGGGTTTAGGGATTCTGCAGGCAGGGAGCTCTCGCAGAATTCTCTCATCAGCCCACTCAAGCCAAGTCCGGACCGAGAACGTTGAACCACCAGAAGCAGCCGCCGGCGACGACAGGCGCCAATCATTGGCCACTGTTGGTTCATCGCGTCGCACTAGAATCCACCCAGTTACCTGGTTACAGTGGGTAATGGCGAGGACGCCGGTATAATCTTATCAATCTGATCAGTGATTTTCAATCTGCATCTGCATCCTGATCACCCAATCCCCTCATATGCCGCTCTCTCAGGCCACTCGCACCGTTTCCCTCCGATCTCCTCCCCACTGCTAGAGTAGCCGCTATTAGGAGACTCGCCTCGCCCGGCTGAAACCTCACATTCGCACGACGGCACCAAGAGAATTCTTCACCTTTCACCGCACACAAGACGACGTACAAATTGACCACAACCAACGCTCGCACATTCAGCCACGCTTGTGCTCATCTTTTCTGATCAAGACACTTGACAATTCAATTAAAACCCTAACTGATACCAGCAATCCATTGTCATTTGTTCTCAAATCCTACCTTGCACGGCCCCATCATTCGAGGGGCCGAACTTCGCCCGTCCGCGGATTCCTTCTTTTGGCTTGTTATCCCGTCTGCCTCTCATGCCTTTGGACTCTCCCTTGTAATCTGTCGATGGTTTATTATACTACGTGCAAGTCTTTGACGATTACATGAATCGTCAAGAAGGACCCCTTGGCTCGAAACCCCATCAGAGAAAATAAGCACCAAGGTGCCTACGACATAGTCGGTGATTCATTCCTAGGCAGCTAATCAGACTCAAACGCATGGGCTTCTCACCATCGTTACCGTTGTTCAACATTCAGCATGGCGTCCCCTGCTGTCCTAAATTCATCCTCCAAAGTTACTACGAGGCCACACCCGACTAAACTCGCCATCTCACCCCCAGCGGCCGCCTCCTCCCCTGGTTCGGATTTCTCTCCATCATCAAATGCATCTACGCCATCCTCTTCAACACCGCAGTTGGCTATCAAGCCTATGAGTGCAGGTTCCAACGTGGCTGTACTACCTCCAAAAACTTCTATTACCAGCAAGGAATGGGTCATCCCTCCACGTCCAAAGCCTGGTAGGAAGCCCGCCACCGATACACCGCCTACCAAACGCAAGGCCCAGAACAGAGCTGCCCAGCGCGCGTTCCGTGAGCGGCGGGCAGCCCGTGTTGGCGAGTTGGAAGAGGAGCTAGAAGAGCAGCGCGAGGAGAATGAACGTATCCAGCAACAGCTGCATCATCAGATCGAGGGCCTGAACGCCGAGATTGAATCTTTGAGGAGCCAGAATGACTCTTTTAAGGCGACGCTGGAAAAAGAACGTGCCGCACAGGCAGCTCTCGCCAAAGAGCTGGAGTCTTTACGATGTCGCTGGCGAGACGAAAACTCCAGTGTCTCATCGAGAAATGGGAGTTTCATGTCACATCATGAACGAATGCAAAGCTTTTCTTCGCAACACCAAACATCCAGGGGTAGCATTACCAACAACATCTCCAGCCAGCGTAATTCTACAACGGCATTCTCCATACCCCAGATGATATCCCCTCCGGATTCTTCGGCTTCATCCAGCCATCTACAAGCATTACCAGATATCGCTGGCTGCGGAAACTGCAGTTCCACTGGGGCATGCGCTTGTGTTGATGATGTGCTTGCAGGCGCCACGATTGAATGTGGTAAATGTAGTATCGGCACAAGGTGCGAATGTCTAGAAGCTGCACTGAACAGCTCTGCACCTGTCATCGAGTCTGAGTTGAAACGAAAGCCCTCGTCTATTTCTGCTATGGCCCCTGAAGAAAAGCGACAGAAATCGGAATCGTATCCTAATGAGATCGATTTTACTGCCATGTTCTCCAAAAAGAAGGTGTCGATTGCAGCCCTTGCTCCAACAGAGCCTCTACTCCCGCCGCAGCCACCACTCCCACCGCCGCGAGAGCCGTGCGGCTTTTGCACAGAGAGTAGTTATTGCATGTGCGCCGAAGCCGCAGCCGCCCAGACCCTACCTCCCATGGGCCAGCAAGTTCAGACACCCCCTCCTTCAGAGGATGATGTGGGCCCTTCTCCCATGGAAGTCACCTCGACGGGGGCCATCAAGCTACCCAGTCTAAGCTCTCTTAATCGCAAGTCGTTCCAACCCGCACGCAAGCCCAATGGTTGCGGTGCGAATGGGCCCGGAACATGCTCCCAGTGCCTCAGAGACCCTAAGTCCGGGCTCTTCTGTAGAAGTCTCGCTGCCACTTTCGCCCGTGAATCTGGAAGTACGTCCGGTGGGTGTTGCGGTGGTTCGGGCGGCTCTGGATGCTGCAAATCTACCAATGCACCCGCTCAGACCTTCAATACGTCTGTGGGGGTCAGTCTGTCGTGTGCAGATGCTTATCAGACCTTATCAAGTCACCCGGGTTTTGAGCGGGCGACTGATGAACTTGACACATGGTTACCAAAACTGAAGGCTGTGCCTAAGCCGGCTAATACGCTTGGTCGGACAGCCCTAGACGTCGAGACGGCAAGCATCATGGGGGTATTAAAGGAATTTGACGTTCGATTCGGGAGAAACAAGTGAATGGCATCAGTGTTATGTCATTGAAAGAAATAAAACTAATAATTGATGCGCAATTTGCTGGCACCCGAGCATGCGAACTATGATACAGTATGCTACGATAAAAAAGACCACCATCCATGCATGCCCTTACATCCAAAGAAGAAATGCCACTCAAACCGTACCATTCAAATTGTCAACCCCATATTAAGCCTACGACCCTTACTACTCAACTCCACTTTATATAAATTGGTTAACCGTGTGTGGTGACCAGTTAGCTATCGGTGTGCTGGATATTCCATCACGTGGAAGATCCTCGGGATGGCACTGTCTCGGCGACCCCAGAAGAAATATGCTCTCTTCTTGAACCCAAGTTTGTTTTCGTAGAACTGCACAGTCGTTCTGTGCTCCCTTGCTCTCAGTGCTGTCAACTCAACGGCATCTACCTCCTCGGCTTCATCCGCCATCCATTGCTCCGCTGCATCGGACACGGAGCCCTCAACAAGCACAATGATCTTCACGGCGAGTACGTCGGCGATCTCCACCATATGATGCATGAGTCTGGTTCCATTGCCTCTCTCCCGGACGTGGGGGTGAATGCAGATCTCAGACACGACTGCTCATAATGAGTTACATGACTTGCCAATTGCGGGACGGACTCACATAAGAATTCTTCTTCGAGCAATTCTGGATCAGCACGTGTGGCGGCCATCAGGATGCTATAAGCTGGTTTCTTGTCTGGTGGGCGGTTTGCTGGTAGCGCAATTCCCTCCCCCGTCTTAGAATCACGGTACTCTCTGAATGAACGGAGATAAGATTCGAATATGATGAATCCATGAACCGCGGACTGCTCACAAAACCCCGAACTGGCCGCGAGAATCCTATAGCACGGGTACCCTCCCTCAAGCTCGCGTCGACGATAGTCCACTAAGTCGGTGGCATCGGGGTAGACCTGCGGGAAAGAAGTCGATTCGACCTCGACAATAGCTTCCGTGTCGTTCTCGCACGCGGAACGGATCACGCTCTCAGTGTACTCATATTCAGACTGCGAGGTGGAGGTTGAGGTTGGCGATGGCGCCTCAGACGAACTGATATCATCATCGTTCATTGTGGTATTTCCGCAAAGCAGTCTCCCCGACAATGTCATAGCGTGCAGGAGTTGGAGTAGCGAACCCGCAGCCCAACGGGAGGCCCGTCTCGTCCAATCCATCCAACCGGGACCGAGTCGTATATACCTTTTCTACCAAGCGAGACAAGTTAATAACCAATGCGGATATTCCCGTCAGCGCGCCGCCCACTGCCGGCATAGTGAAGCTGTATATGAACCCCCCCCTTTAACGCCGCCAAGGCGACATATGGCTGGCTGAAGCGTCCCCTTATCGACGCTCTGCCTCCTCCTTCTCCTCGGATGCAAGGCTGGGTTCGTGGACGGTCATGCCTACTTACCTTGGCTTCGGCTCAGCGGGTTCGCTGTACGGTTGACAACCCAATATATGAGACGCACTGTTGCGTTCGCTCCTGAGGCATACATGCCCTGCTTTAAGTACGCCGCGAAGTGCCGATCGTGGGGGTGTTGGGACGTTTTGGTTCGGCAGCTCGTCATGTCACGAACCCCTCAAATCGAGACTTGTGATTGTTCTTGTTGGAGTAGCGCGTCTGAGGTCAGCACTGTACGCATTAGCGGCGACCTAGATTTTACCACGTGCCCGTCCGGCGGTATCGCGGGTTGTTCACCTTTGCCCCCACTTACAGGGTAAGGACGAACCGACACCGAGGTGTTCCCGTGCAATATCGTATGTTGCGAGACAGTGGTATGATGCAAGGGAGGCTCGTCCTAGTGTTGTGGTGTCGCCTTGCGTAGGTGTGGTGGTGTGATGACGGGTTGAACGATGTGTTGTTCACAGTTGCCCAAAGTTTCAGCCGACCCTTAACGAGATGAAGCTGTGCTTTGTTGTTAGCAAGAACTACTCCGTGTGTTATATTAATCTGTTCTACGCACTTCTATACTACTTCTTAATGAAAATACAAATTTCAGCAGAGTCGCTATGCGTTGTCGTACATTCTACTCCACTTGAGATAATGTGTACCAGAATTTGTCCTTACAATTGGCGTCTCTCGCCTACCCTGCCTCCCAAATCATGGATGAAGCCAGCCAAACATCTTACGAAACACGTTCTTTGTTCACATAGCTCATTCACCCGGATAGGAGAAGCGACACCCATCTGTTTCATCAACAATGACGCTGGTCTTGAACAATGGACCATGATAGTAGGAAATATAAGTATCCGAATATCCGAATCTTGGCTTTTTTTCGATTTTCCTTATTGTTTGCAATATAACAAAGCTCTTACACACGCAAAGAAATATACGCGCTACGGAAGAAAAATAACATTTATTACAGTAAGGAAGCCTCCTCGGACTCTAAGATCAACCAACCAAACAAACATGGGTCACCAAACATGGGTCCCCATCACTATGAATCAAATCGTCCTTCTCCTCAGTCGGAATCAACACCTCCTCGTCCGTCTGGTGATAGTATCGCGCTTTCCTCGTCTGCTTCTACTTCTACCACCGCCACTACTTCTGCTACTGCTCGGGGCACCCTCAGTCATACGGGTATGTCTGGTACTGATATCACTTCTCCTTATCCTACACCTTCCCCTACCCCCCCATCTACTGCCCCATCTACTTCCCCGGCTCCTTCTCTGATTACTACTCCTCTACCTGCCTCTGAGTCTCCCCCTGCAACTCCCCTACCTACTTACGAGTCCTTCCCTCTAACTCCGCCGCCTGATACTCCTCTTCCTTCTCCTCCTCCAGCTCCCCAGCCTCACCATGACACTACTGCCTACGCTCGAGCTTCGAACTCGATTGAGAGGGCTCTTGCTGCGTTAGAGTTGGCAAGAATTGGGTCGAAGAGGCATTGATGAGCGCAAAAGCTGTGAATTCTTCGTCCTTGTTTCAACTATGCATAATTTTCTACGTAGATAATTGTTCAAAGGGGAACTAGAGAAAAAGCGAAGTATAGCTCAAACAAAATAAAAAAGAAATATACTTCATATACAAGTCGATATGTAAAATAATTACTTAATATGGCTATTTGCTCAGGCGGTATGTAAATGTGACTGCTCGTGTCGAAACATTCGAGGAATATTATAAAACACCTATCTATAACCAGAATCATGGACTTCTCAACTGAGCATAGTATAAATAGTGAGATACGATATTGAAGAAATAATTGCTATAACAGACCTATTAGCTATCAGATCTTTGTCTGTATAGACGTTTTTTGATAACATGCTTGGCGAACTTTGGAAAGTTGCTGAATAAGAGCATTCGAGGACCATTTTCCTAAAAGGGTAAGCTTTACAGTGTACAGACTTGGAGAAACACAGACCTCACGGCTGTATCGTGTAGCACTTTAGCCGTGCGAATTTATATTCCTTTTACTGTACTCAATCATCCTTCTGCTGAATCATCACGCTCTCAGGTTTCTTCGATTTCTAATACTACCGGTGTAAATAACGAGTATAAAAGGAGGGCGCAGAAAAGCAGAAGTTGGAGTTCGTCAAGATGTCCAATCATATAGAATCAAAGTCTTGGTCTCATACATCCTTTAAACAGTCCATTCCGTTCTAATCTACTTAGTCTTGCGTGGTAGTACGACAACTCCAATGGCACCAGTCATCCGCGTAGCGCTCATCGGCCTCTCCGCCTCGGCAAAGGTCAATTGGGCCGAGCAAGGCCATCTGCCTTACCTTAACTCGGCACGGGGTAGATCGCATTATGAGCTTGTCGCACTGCTTAACTCCAGCGTGGCGGCCGCAGAAACCGCCCGGAAACACTTCAACTTACCACCTACCGTCAGAGCCTATGGTCGTTCTGAGGACCTGGCTGCGGATGCAGAAGTCGACCTCGTCGTGTGTAATACGCGCGTCGATACCCATGTCCTTACCACGGCGCCCTCGCTTGCCGCCGGCAAGGCTGTATACATCGAGTGGCCGCTTGCGGAGAACTACGATGCCGCGCTCTCCCTAACGGGTGGCCAACGCGTCGATAACAGCATCATCGGCCTTCAGGGCCGCGTCTCGCCCATCGCGCTTAAGCTTAAGGAAGTCCTGAGATCAGGCCGCATTGGGCGCGTGCTGAGCAGCGATGTCCGGGCCTTTGGTAATCTTGGCCGCAGAGATACCATCGCCGAGTCTGTGGCGTATTTCACTGATAGGAAAGTCGGAGGGAATCATATCACTATCGCGTACGCGCACACAGTCGACTACGTGCATGACGTGCTGGGCGAGTTCGACGGCTTCCAGAGTCGCATGCAGCTGCAGCGTCCGCTCCTCAAACTTAGGGATCAGAATGACGTGACCACGGAGAGGGAGGTCCGCTCCGACGTCCCGGATCTCTTGGCCGTGCACGGCAAGCTCGCGAGGGGACGGGCGGATATCGATATCGCGGACGATGCGACGCTGTCTTTCACCTTCCGCTCTGGTCAGCAGTTCAAGGGTACCCCCGGATTCATCTGGACTATCAATGGTGAGAAGGGCGAGATCATGGTCACGGCCAACGGCGCCTATATCCACTCGGACTCATACAAGGACCCCGTCGAGATCAAGTTACACGACCATGCTACGGATCAAGTCGTGCTTGTTGAGTGGGATTGGCAGGATTGGCAGAAGGAGCTGCCGCGGCGCGCGAGAATCGTCGCAGAGCTATATGAGCGCTTTGCGCATTGGTGGGAGAACGGAAAGCCTGCGGGAGATCTCCCTGATGAGAGGGAGTGGCCGCGTCTTCATGATGCTGTGGTCAGAATGGACGAGTTTAAGGAGCTGTTTAGACAATATGATGAGCAAAGGGTTGCTTGAGGTGTTCTTTGAGATGAAAACAAAAAAGTTACAGCTCTAGTGATCTTCTTAGTCAAGCAGTATGCCGACAATTTGTCGGGTTATCATTAGGTAACAGCCCCCTTGAGAGGTGCCTATATTCAATGTATTCATGTCTCGTATGTTCTTTCACGACGACATGCTTGTGACTGAGTTCAAACTTCAACAACATCTTTCTCCACGAGTACCCCTGAATATGCAGTAAACACATCCGCAGACCGGGTAGATACGGATGGCCGGGCTCTTGTAAGTAGACGCCGGCGTCTCGCCTTTCGTCGGCTGATAACGTTTTCCTCTGGTGGGGAGGCCTCTCGCGCAATAGCATGCACCGAGCGATTGGGTCCCTAATACGGGACAATTCGGCGGCGCCCAGATAAACGGGCCTTCATGGAGACAAATTGGAGCAGGCGGACACGCGACGAGTGGAGGCGCCGAAGCCCTACACAGGACCGTCTGCGTCGCTACTGTGAGATGGTGCGCCGATCGACGTCATCCCCCTTTCGCTAGCGGAGCGATCCCGTTGTTAAAAAGTTTTTGCGGGATTAAAAAGGTCCGCCATGAATCTCGGAGAACCAATGGAAGCTAGGGGTTTCAGCAGGAGAAATTGCCGTACATGGAACCAGTTTCCCGGATCGACACTTAAGTTTAGAAAGTTGTCGTTATGCTTAAGATGTGCTGTACTTAGGCAGTCCTTGATAAGCAGTACGTAACCTAGTGGGTTGACTGTTTAGACAGAGCTACATATCACACGACCTATATCTCTCTCTCGGAGCACTAGGAACATGTGTAATGAGCGCCTAGATCTTGATTAGATTATTTTACCTGATACGTATTAAAAAGACCGTCGGTGTTTGGCTCCGTACCGAGCCGTCCCCAGTCTATCCCAGCGCCTCCAATGACGTCCTCTCAATTACGACTAGCTCACATCTACAGATTAGATTACAAGTAGCTGCATGCAGTCGATCGTGTAGTGTACCATGGTATAACGTGTGTGGAATCGACTTGCGGATGGCACAAACACTTTATACAATTGCAACACCGGTAATCCGAAATACTGTAACACATATCATGAATATCTGCTCAAATGGAGGCCACAACCATGCGTTACTTGTACCTATATACAGTGCCTTGAAGAATAGTTGGTAACTCCTGTTAAACAACGCTAGGTAATTCCCAGCGAAACTCACCGAACGAAAGGTCTTACATCCCTGCTGCCCCTCACTACACCCCTGTAACCTGGCTCTGGCCTGGCTCAGGCCTGGCTCAAGATTCGGGCGACCCAATTTGTCGGGAGCTAGATAAGCCAGCTCAATAACCGGCCCCAAGGACTCGGAAAGAGTGCCTGACTAACCTTAGTGTTGTGATAAGTCTGTGTATTATGTACTGTAACCGTCTTTTCTTGAAATGGCCCCGAGAAGTTCAGCATGGGCAAATTGCCATCGTCCTTATCTTGGACCCTGGTCGCTGGGATCCAGATCCTCGGCGATCCCTACCTCACTCTCTATTTCTCGTTTTGTACATATACGCTTCTGGTCTTTAGCTTTAATTGATTTGTTTTTCCCGACCTCTTGTGTTCTCCTTTACCACTCTAAATCTCCTGGACACGCGACACCCTCATGGAGTTATAGTAGTAAGGGATCTACAGTCTAGTCTTCTCTTTAGAAACGCTTTCAGTAGCCCTTCTTGGTTTGGCCATCAGCTGCTGGTCCGTTGAGCACACACAAGTCTATACCACGCTCACGCCGAGGCTGACTGCCGTCGAGTCGAGATGGGTACCAAATCCGACGCCATGGTCGCCGATGGCCACGAGACGGACGCGGGTTCGGCCGACCAGGTGCTGACCTCGCTTGGTTACAAGCCCGAACTGATGCGTACACGATCGACCTTCCAAGTCGCATTCATGTCCTTCGTCCTGGCCTCGGTCCCTTACGGTCTTGCTACTACCCTCTATTACCCACTGGTCTGTGGTGGTCCAGTCGACATCATCTGGGGTTGGGTCGCTGTGTCCCTCATTATCATCTGTGTCGCAGCATCTCTCGGAGAGATCACGAGTGTCTATCCAACCGCCGGTGGTGTCTACTTCCAGTCCTTTATGCTTGCGCCCGAGAGCTACCGTCGTCTTGCAGCTTGGATCACCGGTTGGTTGTATGCCGTTGGCAACATCACCATTACACTATCCGTCAATTTCGCTACTGCTCTGTTCCTTGTGGGTTGCGTCAATGTCTTTCAGACACCTGATGGCAAACCTGTGCTAGAGGGTAGTGCTTACCAGGTCTTCTTGATCTTCCTTGGTATCACGTTGCTTTGCAATCTCGTGTGCTCCCTATGTAATAAGTGGCTGCCAATTCTAGATGTACGACCATCTCTCTCGCCTCCGCTTTCCCTCCTGCTCTTAACTGTGTCGAATCTCCATGTGCTAACTAACTCCCTGTCATTGTAGACCTTTGCCATCTTTTGGACCTTCATAGGCGTAATTGCTATCTTGATTACTGTGCTAGTCGTTGCCAAGAATGGACGCCATAGTGGTGCCTATGTGTTTGGTCATTTCGAGGTCAACTCTGGTTGGGTGCCCGGCTGGTCATTTTTCGTTGGCCTGCTGCATGCTGCTTACGCCACCTCTTCGACTGGCATGATCATCTCGTAAGAATCTTCCACCCTCCTTCTCGCCAGGTCACACGACATAGAATTGGCCCGCATGATACTAATCTACGAACGTAGCATGTGCGAGGAAGTTCGAGCTCCTGCTACTCAGGTGCCTAAAGCCATGGTTCTGACCATCATATTCAACCTTGCGGCTGGGCTTCTCACCCTCATCCCCCTCGTATTCGTCCTCCCCGATATCCAAGAGCTCATTTTGCTCGCGCAGCCTGTCCCGGCCATCGTCCTAAGTGCCGTAGGCAACTCAGGAGGCGCGTTTGCTTTGCTGATTCCTCTGCTTGTCTTGGGTATCATCTGTGGCATTGGTTGCACCACAGCTACGTCACGCTGCATCTATGCATTTTCCCGCGACGGCGCCATTCCCGGCTCTAAATGGTGGAAAGTCGTTCATCCTAAGCTCGACGTGCCTTTGAACGGTATGATGCTTAGCATGGTGATTCAGATCGCACTCGGTCTCATCTACTTTGGCTCCAATGCGGCGTTCAACGCCTTCTCGGGCGTCGGAGTCATTGCGCTCACGGCCGCCTACTCAGCGCCCATCGTTGTCAGCATGATAGAAGGTCGTAGGACCGTGGCCACTGGCTCTTTCTTTCTCGGGAAACTTGGCTGGGCCTGCAACATTGTCTCCGTCGGTGCGTCATCCCCTCTCCTGGGCACTGCCCGTGTATCCCCTGTGCTAACACTAAGCTAGCTTGGACTTTGCTTGTCATACCTCTTTTCTCCATGCCAACTACTGTTCCAGTTACGGACCCTGGTTTAGCTAACTATGCCCCCGTGGTCTTCGTCGGTTTCACGCTGATCTCGTTAGCTTGGTACCTCGCTTGGGGTCGCAAGAATTATGTTGGACCCCCAACATAAGAGCGGCAAGTGCCTGTCTGGCTGGTGTCGCTGTTAACAAGTCCCGTCGCCCATGTGTTCCTGTGAAAGTGCCGCTGTCGCTACAATTGTTTGTGTATTTTGGTTCGATGATACCCCACAGTAATACAAGGATTACTTGTAATTCAGAGAGTAGGTAGCCTTAGCCTCACCAATACAAAAAATGTTAACAAACAGTCATGACCTTTTACGCCTGTTACATAGTGGTTACGTCGAATCTTGATACATCGAGTAGATGAGCTAGTTTATCTTGACACTTATTGACACGAAACTGTGCCAAGCGTACGATGCTATCTATTACCGCGAATTCTCATTCAGCCTATTAGGTGCATTGAGAATAATAGTCGTTCAGGACATTACAAGTTCCGGACTAGAAATGTCGTTAGCAAAAGCTCTGCCTGAGAGCCACATCTGCATGACTTACAGCACATTTCGTGCATCCCGTAAAACCGATGCCACCACATTGCGCGTACAGGGCAGCAGTGCATCCCGTGGGGCTCGAACCTCCACCAGCCGTCGTCGTCTTCGAAGTGGACAGTGTTGTAGTCGGTCCGCTACCGCCACTACCACTACCACTACCACTACCTGCCGTGCTCGTCGGACTGCTGCCAACCGCGCAGGTCGACTCACAGCCTGCGCATGCAGCGCCGGCGCTCCTCGTCGCTCCGCCCGCGTACACTGTTCCGATATTAGTCAGCCAACTAAGTACCTCAACGACAGCTTAAGTTTTGGTTTCGGCTCACCGGTAGGGCCAGGTGCGGTGTATGCGCTCATGGGTGCATGGATGTTCACCAGGATGCCCGGGTCGCTCGCCGCGTATGCGCCAGGCAACTTGACACCCGCCGGCTTGGCGGACCCGGATCCCGTCACCGTGAGCTGGTAGCACGTCATGTAGAACTGGGCCTGGCCGGAGCTGGACGCCGTATGGAGCGCAAGCGCCTCGGCGCGGAGCAGGTAGTCGCCCGGCGCGAGGTCCGCGGGGATCTTGACGTTCATCCTCCCACAGCACGTGTTCAAGTCCTTGGTGCCCCAGTAATCGGCGTCACCATCCCCTCCGGTCGAACTCTTGGCCCATGTGTCCGCGAAGATCTTGAACCATGACGCCGATGACCCGTCTGCGCTCGCTGCGTCCGACACCGACGCCATGTACACCTGCACCGGTCCGTGGTGGTCCCCACCGATCGCCTCGTTCGCGCACGATCGGTCCTTGGGCTGCTGATGCATCTCTACCGTCACCGTGGCGCCCGCCGCGACGGAACATTTTCCTGTTACCGGCGATGTCCCGGCGTTGCAGGCGATGTCTTTAGACGTCACATCCTGCACGGGTGAATTGGAGAGTGGGAGACGGGCGCAGGTGGCTCCGTGCTGTGTATATCAGCATTTATATGTCTCACACTTGCTGGGCGAAGGGCGACTTATATAGTCAACGCCGTTTATCCAGAGGTCCTGGAATGTGGCATGCGCAGCAACGTTGGTCGCGCCGAAAGCCACGACGGCGGCGGTGTATAGAGTCGGTTTCATGATCTTGTACAGTCTTGATTTGAGATTCGATGGTATATACCAGACGCGCTTCACCTGTCGATCGCAGAGACTGAGAAATAGTAGTCTGGGGACATCGTTACATATGTCTCTTTGCTAAACCCTTGAAGTAGGCCTTGCACTATGTTCCGCCCGTCCCATATGGCCTGATACGGACCGTCAAGCAGGTCATTTTTCCTTTTCTGCCCTCCTCGTCCTGGTTCCGCCATCATCTTATTGCACGAATCTCTTCGTAGTAAATCCACTTTTGCGTAGTGTGAGCGGAGTCCAGAGCCGCGTTACCGGAAAACAGCAGTCTTCGTGCCCAAGCGCCAGCCAGAAATAGTCGTCAGGCGATATCCTGATTTGACACGATGTGACGATGCTGCGGGTGGTGGAAATTCGAGAAATCGTAAACCCGGTATCGATCCTGCGCTAAGAGACCCATCGTACCCACGAGGTCGGTCGCGGAGCCCCGTGTCAGCTTCCTCGATTGGTGGGATCGGACACTCGGAATTGGAAACGGTAATCTATCTCCAGATTGCCTGATTAGGCGTGACGGTGATTCATGCTGGCAGTTCCTTGTTCAAATGGCTTGGTAACATACATGCAAGTTACTATTCAAGCAACGAGGAAGTAAACTTTGAAGTGCGGTGTATTGCACTGAATTAGCACTATAAAGGCGACTCTCTAAGAGAAGTATTGGCGAGTAGAAGTCATAAACTAATAGGCGTTAATTTCTTCATTTTCTGCTTTTGTCTCGTATTCTTAAATGTAAGTATCGATTGCTGACGATATGATATTACAAAGCTTATTCCCTAGTCAACACGAAGTCGACAGTGGTCATATTGGATAAATAACGCGAACGTAGGAAACAAATCCAAGATAATATTATGGATCGCAGTAGTTAGATTTGGAGATGTCGGTGTGGTGTGTATTATAAGAGTTGTGGACGACTATGTAGCACGTTTTAGAATTAAGCAATGTTGTTATGATACACCTCTTCTATTGTAAGTCATGAGTTTAATATAAAGGAGAAAGGTTTGCGAGTGCGTAAGCTGGTGTGAAATGATGCTAGAAAAGTTTACAAACGCTGTTGTATATACCCTCCCTATAATTAAGCACTGGTCAACAGGCAATGGAGAACACTATCAGTAGCGAGGAGGACTCGTTGCTGCCGTCATCTTAGTCCCTCCTAATCATATTATAGAACTTAGTTTTGAAATGGCCGCGTAAACTTGCCCATTACCAGAGCTTTAGCGAAGGAAGTAATCTGGCATACACTGAAGCAGTGTGGGGGGCTAGCTGTGGATATTAACTAGTGGGGTTCTAGTTTTCACGTATAAAGTGCAAAGAGATTTCATGTAAATAAGGGGGCGAGCTCTACCATGTACGCCACACCAGCTCTATACTCTCAGCTTTTCGTTGGTTTCTGATACTTCACTCAGCGATCTACGTCCCATTCTATCAAGCAGCTCTCATTCAGTTAAGTGATTCTATAAGCTTCTATAACAGGATATCTTTTTCTGTGACTCTCCCTTTTATCTCCTCCTGCATTTTAGACATGAGAACAAGCCCTTATTGATTGCTTCTCGCGGTTGACTGCTCTTACCTTTTCAGCAACTGGTTCTTAGCAAGTAAGCTTTACAAATAAAATAAAATAAATAAACCGAAAACTTATATTGAGTACAATGCGTTAAGCCTAGTTTTACATGTAACGTGTATCTGTAAAACTTTAAAGAAAGTTGGTTATCGTATAGACCGTCGCCTTGCTACTTCCCTAACTTTTAATATAACGGATCAGAGTTGGTTGTAAGACAAATCGTCTTCGAACTTATTCAGCCTTTCAGCTTATAAGCCCTGGCTTAGTCCTTTGATTCCACCTCCGCCTCCCGAAGACCCGATCGAGTGATGGAGGCGCGGATGTGAGTCAAAACTGTGGTTTAGTCAGCTGGAATCTGACTCTGAAGTGAACCTGCCCAGCCCGCTAGGGTGGAGTATGTCATGTAACACTGCGCTTCTGACATGCAGGTACGGCCCCTGCCGCTCTCCTCATCACGCAGAGGTCTTAACTCATAGCCCTTTGAATTGTTATTATTCTATGGCGGTAATCTACATCTACCATTCGCTAGTTTTATCACGGGACTGAAATTTCACTCTTCCTATTAACCTAGCTGGCACTACCATGGCCCTTGGGGTCGTCGCTGGAAGAGTGCCAAGTTGTTTCATAGTTTTAACACCAAATTCTGCCTTCAGCCTGTTGTTCCGTCCTAGGCTGCCTCACAGCAGATCCATCGAGGCGCAGTAAATTTACAATTGGGGTGACACTGCAGACTCGCTGATCGGCTGGTTTAAAATCACCGAAAGACAGTTGATATATCCATTGAGTAGTCCTGCACTCGCAAGCAGGATCTAAACTGACCTATTTCTGCGTATGCCTCAACCGACCAGAAATTTATTGTTTGATTAACCCCCCTCTACGGCGTCTCTAACCAGCCTGGGAAGTAGATATGCCGCCTGACAGGGACGAATCCTGTTCTTCGACGATACGGGGCGACGATGTAAAGCAATCCAGCGAATTACGCGCCAGAGTCCCCCGAGCTGAGCTTCGGGCCACTGAGGATCATGCACCTTTGCCCCCCAAGAAGCTCAAGCGATACACAAATTACCAACTACGGAGAAGGCACGTCGAGCCATGTTGCGTGTACTCTCTCTTGGCAATCGTCGCCATCGTGTTGGTCGCAACACTGGTCCCGCATGTTTGGCGGGTTCAGGATGCTGAACCCAACAAGGCATTAGTATGCCCAAACCCGGAAACTTCCAGTTTTCACGTTAACGTTCCCGTTCTCGAGGGAGCGCCATTCACCACAGCCAAATACATCGATCTTGCATGGGATACATTTGTTGGACGAGGAGGGAGCTTCCTTCACGGTTGGCTTCTGCATCATTTGATATCCAGAGTGTGCACGATGATGATGGAACATTCAGTTCTACCATACTACTTCTACTTGCAAGTCATCTTCGATCCGACGTCTGTAAAATCTCTGTGGTCATGTATGCGCATGCTGTTTGCGAAGAAACCCGTGTCTATCACGATCATGGTTATTGGAGTTTTCTTTGCCATCAGTCATGTCTTGGCATTTTCCATCGTATGGAGTGCTGCGACGGGATACGAATTTAGCACAGCCACTGCATACGCGATAGCAGACCCCAGTGCTTTCGTCTTACTGACTTCATCGGAGCTGACGCTTTGCTGGTCTGTCAAGGATTTTCACCGACTTGGACAAGGCACCGAAAACTCCACGGTTGGCCAAACAATCCATGGCCCACCAGTCAGTCAAGCATACAGAAACTGGGGAGACATAGGGCTTGGGAAAGAATTTGACTATCACATAACGAACACATCATCCGGACTTTTCAGAGATATCTATCAATGTGAGTCGCTTGTTGAGTATATTTCAAAGCTCAGGAGCTCAGGTGTGGACTAACCAGGAGGATATTCATCAGATGCTCTTGCTAAGGAAACATTCTTTAACCAGCACAATGTTTCGATGACATCAGATTTGTCACAGCTGCCTCGCATGTCAGGAACCTACTCTTGGTTTCGGGATAACTGCAACAAAAGTGGGAATGAGACGGGAACCGGATACCGTTTCAACGACTCTTGCATTAACAACGGTCTGTATAGCTTTGTTAATGGCTGGCAATATACAAGACTTGGAGAAGCCAGGCGCGTGACGGACTCCAATAATTCCTCGCTAGACCCCGAGTATCGCTCATATGAAGCGGCATTCCGCATAGACCCCGACCCTCCACTTGGACCGTGGGTTGTTCCGTATAACTCGACGATACAGTGGAACGGCACTTCTGTCGAACTAGATGCACCGTTTTTAGACATCGGCAGTGATTGCCGATGGTCAAATGGCAGCCTAGGAGTGTGTATATGTTTCAAAGATAGCGTTCTCGACCAAGACTTTCGCTTAAACCAGAAAACCTGCGTGAACGATACAGGCTACACCTGGGGCTTCTCTTTCGCGCTTATCTTGCTCGGCTTAGGACTCGAGACTACCTGGTTCCTTTTATGTGGCCTGATGTGGTTCGTTGCCATGTCGGGGAGCCAGCTTGTCAAGAATCATCGACCGGGGACGGGAATTGTCAGATCCATTCTTGACATTTCGAAAGCCATTGATATCAGTCTGGGTCCGGATACCGGGGCATACATGGATGGAGAGCTTGCTAAAGAACTGGAAAAGTGCCACCCTGTGGGTTACTTTCTAAAATATGATAAACAGGCTACCAACCCGCGAATTCGGTTGGTGCCAGTGCCAGGTGGTATGAACACGCGAGCGATCGCTAAGATCAAAATCAGCAAGAATTCCTTGTATGGCTGATCGGATTCACATACTAAACACTTATTTCAAGGTCTTAATCTCAGGTCTTCTGATATTATATTCTTGCTGGAGAGGTGATTATAACACTTATTTGAAAGAAAGGGACGAGTTCAAGTCCTATACCGCGCAAAGCCCTGATATTATGGCCTCAAGTCAGCTTATATTGCTTTTTGTTAACCTCCCTAAAATATTTTTTATTCCTTCTAATAGGGTAGTAAGATGCCACCAGCTGAGATCTATTAATGCTTTGTGGGATTAAAATTTGTCGTGATGATAAATCTGGTCAACTAAATGCGCCTTGCGATCAGCCGCTACTCTCCTTTGCGTCAAGAGCCTTACCATCTCTGCGATTGCCCCTCGCCTGTTTCTCGCCTTCCGAAAGCCCGACAACGCCAAAGACAAGTTTCGGGGCGAACAGTGGACCGAAAGGCTTGATAGGCTATTCGTGATATAAGAGCCATCGATACACGGACTCTAGATGAGGCGCATAAGCTATTACCATCCTAGTAAATTCAAGGCTTGGGGTATTCCTAGCTGTTTCACCTTGAGCTTACAATCTATACTAATTCATTCGACCATTTCTTCGAAGCATCCTATGACTTCTCGTGCGGATAGTTTCCTTTTTGTGTTCATTACTTGTGCGTTTTAAGAATCACTGACGGGATCGTGTCGATCTCTTCTACGGTACACGGAGCCTCACCGTGTATTATATTGAGTAGTTACTGAGCTGCATTTACTTTAACTGAGTGTCTTGCATCCCCATTTAAAAAATTCGGCCGAAACCGGATGGCGTCATCATTTATCGAAAAGTGATAAGCCAGTCATACTTACTATGGTTCCATTATATTACATAGGTGCCAGGTGCTTGGCATTTTGCCTCAGTGGTGGCAGTACGCGAATGACCACAGTTTAGTCTTAGGCACAAGCCTGGTAGTTTACTTGATTCTGCGATTTGGGAGATTCAGACGAATGAATTAGCATTATAGCATGAATACTCTTGTAGAATATAATCATGATTAATCTGATGCGGGATCATCCCGCACGCAGCACCGTATCTGGTTAAGCGTTGATCAACAATCAACACCCTAATGCAGGAGATTATTAAGCCACATCTGCAGCATCATCTTTCTGCCAACAATATCGAGAAATTTGACAGATACTTAGGTACACTTATTCGACAAAACAACGCATTCAAAGGTGATTACCGTGACACAATATACTTCGATCAATGTCATCCCTTTTACTGTGGTCTTTGGTGCTTTGTCTCCAAATGTTTTCAGACCTGGGCAAGAAGAGATTTTGTTCATGCTAGTCCCGAAAGATGATGGTGTCTACCTTAGTACGACATATTTCGCCATTAGCCCGAATATTGTAGTGTAGAAGCTCGAGACAGCGATCGGAAACCGATGCATACTTTGTAAGCTCCGTCGCCATATCATTGATAAGCATTATCGATGACCTAGAATTACTTAGTACGACAGTATACTGTTGTCAGCGTCAAGACGAATCTGATTAATTTGACGCAGCTTTTGTTGTGGAGTCTATGCGGATCTACGGGTAGGAACGTCGGCAACAACCGTACCAAAGAAGCAGGGATCATTTCAAATGTCATTTAACGTTATTTATAAATGTTTTGATTGCCTCCTACACTCACTTTCTTGTTCGCTTATCGATCGCTTTCAATCTTAGATTTCTTTGTCGTAGATTGAATATGAGTGAGACGACCGAAAAGTTCGACACGCCGGTATCGCCCCCGGAGGGCGATGGCGACAAGAGTATTACAGATGGGGAAGACATAGCACCGCAACGATCCAACGTAGAGTCGATTTGGCCCGTCGAGAATATTTCTGCACCGCGAGAGGTTCTCATGGTATTTGTCGCATGTATGGCACAATTTTGCACTCGTAAGCTAATTCCCTAGTTCCCTGCCCCTGCCTCGACTTCAGTAAAGACTGTACCAAGACTTCAAACAATATCTAATTGACACTGATCGCAGAGGCCTCATTTGCTTCGGTGTTGCTCCTTCTACACACCATTGGAGGGTCTTTTGACGTCACTAATCCGGGCCGACTCGCGTGGCTCGTCTCCGGCTTTTCTTTGACCGTCGGCACTTTCATCCTGTTCTTCGGCAGGCTCGGAGACGCTTTCGGATATAAGCGCATGTTATTGATTGGTTTCGGATGGTTCAGCTTATGGTCTATCGTCGTGGGCGTGAGTGTATATTCGAATTACACTCTAATCATCTTCGCCCGCGTGCTCCAAGGTATTGGTCCGGCCATCTGCCTGCCTAATGCCCTCGCTATCCTAGGCTCGGCCTATCCACCGGGGCATAAGAAAGCAATGGTCTTCGCCGTTTTCGGTGCTGTGGCGCCCGTGGGAGCTGTTATAGGAGCGGCCGTCGCAGCCGCGATATCTCTTTCCTGGTGGCCGTGGGCTTTCTGGGCGTTCAGTATCTGGCTTGCTGTACTCATTGTCCTTGGATATTTGGTTATACCCGACCCCCCACGGAAGGATGACGCTTTTGTCGACGGCTTTACGTGGCGGAAAATATATGAGGAGCTGGACCTACCCGGCGCTGTGACCGGAGTATTATCTCTGGTCCTCTTTAACTTCGCCTGGAATCAAGCCACCATAGTGGGTTGGGCTACGGCCGAGACTATCGTGCCTCTGGTCCTCAGCTTAGCCATTTTCGGCGTATTTGCCTGGGTTGAGATCAAGATTTCAGCAAAACCCTTGCTCCCATTCGACGCCATTAATGCCGATGTTGGCTTCGTCCTTGGGACTGTGGCGTGCGGCTGGGCAACCTTCGGCATCTGGATCTTGTACTTTATTCAGATTCTCCAAGAGATTCGACATCTGACTCCTCTACTGACCGTCGCGTGGATGGCGCCACTACCTGTTGTTGGCGTAATCGCCGCTATCGTCACTGGTGCGCTTCTCGGCCCTTTCCAGGTCAAGCCCCCTGTTGTTATGACCTTGGCATTAGCGGCGTTCACAATTGGCGTCACACTCATCGCGACAGTTCCCCCAGATCAAATATACTGGGGCCAGACATTTGTCTGCACAATTGTCATACCATTTGGCATGGACATGAGTTTTCCAGCTGCGACTTTAATCCTCTCTAACGCCGTCAAGAGAGAGCACCAAGGAGTCGGTGCTAGCCTTGTTAACACCGTCGTCAATTACTCTATATCACTTGGAGTTGGGTTTGCCGGCATAGTGGAGTTGCACGTTAATCATGGTGATCAACTTGCCGGATATAGGGGTGGCTTGTACTTTGGTATAGGATTGGCGAGCTTAGGCCTCGGGATTTGCATAATTTTCTTAATTCGGGAGCGTTTCATACAGCGGAAAGCAAAGAACTCAGCCTAACTAATACTTTACGACCATAGAATTAAATAGACTTATAATAGAACGGCAACGCATTAATAACATTGGATATACATCGGTTTAGATTGGGATGGTAAATTGTCTAAAATCTGATTGCCACCCAAGCTCAGTTTCAATGCGTATGGTCTTAATAAATGTTTTGTCGCGATAAATTTAAAAAGCATAAGAATGGAGCCTATTCAACAAACCTGACCTGAGTATGTGAACCCCAATAAAGAATCTTGGGAATATGATATAGAGCCCTCTGCAATCCGACCTGAAGTACCTATATACTGACTTTAAACCTTATTATAAGGCAGTACATGATAATATTTTGATGTCTGAAGAGGCAATTCTAAACACCCTCTTTAATCGCCACCATATTCAATTCGTATTGATTAGATTGCTTTAGTAGTGATCTCGTTGCTAATAGTGTTACGGAACCAAACTGCAGCACTATACTACGACAGTACCAAAGGGAGATCTTAACTGAGCTGGGCACTCGACCGTGGGCAGCTATTATATACATACTCTGACGCACACAGGCTAGTAGTTTCTGAACTTAGGATCATATAGAGTTTAGAGAGTAATATACTTATTGCCTGGATTCCTCCCAAGGCTAAATATAAAGTCAGGTACAAGTGATAACTCATAACAGCGCCACATTACATTGGAAAGCAAACTAGGATATCTCTTTGAAAAGAGTATACGTGCTGGATACTGTATTACGACTCTAGTTACATGAGATCTTTATACTTCAGTTCTCTAGCGTTCTCCTGGTTACCCACAGCTCTCTGAGATAGATATGAAAAGATGGGACGGCTTTACAAGACCGACGTGGGCAAAGAAAGGGAATTCTGACATACAAGCTGTAGATCATCCGCATGAACCGGAATGGGATTGTGACCTTAATGGGCCTATCAAATCCTATAATTGATTACTGGCAATGGGATTTTTTCTCAATCCTTATTCCGAAGCCCGGCTATAGATGGATCTGTACACGCATGTCACTCAAGGATTGTTTGCGAGCTGCCTAAACAGTCAAGACGGGATATGAAAGAAAAAGGGAAGTCCCAGATCACCGATTGGTGTCTATACGCTAACATCTTCTGCATACAATAACGAAGCATTAGTCGCTGTTGATGGTAATGGTAGCATTTGAAAATGATAAGCTATTGTGATTTCATGACCCTCATATTCGCATCATTCCCACTACGTAGGTCCTGCCCCAACGATATCGAGATCTTGTTTAACTTCCGACAGAAATTGGAACGTTACTATTACTGAAGCACGGGTGCAGAAGGTATAGTCTACCTGTTTCTCTTTCGATGATTTAATTAGCGCCAATCTGTAGTCATTATATATTATATTACAGTTGGTCTAAAGTAGCGGAAAATGTCTTAACTAAAATTTATGGCTTGATATCTTGCAGTAGAGACACATTCTTTCAAGACCTCACCTCACGGTTATAGAAAGCTACATACATGGTGATACAAAACCTTTATGACAGGTGTTTCCCGACAAGCTTACGCTCAGCCTGCTTCTAATCACATGTTAAGAAAACGGCCGATTGGGATGGGTGCCTTGTGATTGCCTTGCTTATGGCTTTGACAAGAATATGCGAGGCAGTTAGGTGCGCATGCTAACTACCTATTTAAGCGACGCCCTTACATACTTGGCAATATTACTATCAATGGAATCAAGCCATTGCAAGTGGAAGCTCAAAGCAACCACTTCGGCATTGTCTCGGCCCGTCAGGTTATCTGGAAACGTTTCTTACCAGAACCATGTACAGCCTGAGATATCAACATTGGAGGACGAGAATCGAATACTAAGCCATAATCACTATTTCATCACTCTACATATTTGAGATCAATAGAACAAATGCGATAGTCGTGTAGCCGCGCCAGGCTTTTTATACCATGTCTTCATTCGGGATGTCTGTTCATACTGGAGCCCAGCGGTTATCAGCCAATGGAATGCATGACTCCGATCAACACCCCAGGATCGAGAGACCATATTGGCAACAGATCTGCCAAGCACCGGGAGCCGCGCCCGAAACGGTAAACAGACTGGCCAATCGAGATGGCATGGAACTACCAGGGGCAGGATCTGGCGGTCACATGTTATCCTCCTTCCTCAAATTACTATAATACTAACTAAATGAGGGAGGCAGGGTTAGCAAGTCCTCTAATATGAATGGGCCCGTAATTCAAACGAAGCTATCGACTTAGGTTTCTTAAAGCCTGGCTACATTCACCGCCAAGCACCCCGGTTCCCTAGCAAAGCCGGCAGGTCGACGAACACCTGCTCGGCATACAGAGTATGCACCACAATAAAATATACAACTTTGCGCCGTTATGCGCCTGGCCTATAGAGAGCCTTCCTGCTTCTGGCTCCGCTGTCCGGCACTAAATAATTCTACGCAGATGCTACCCCGGTTTCGCGCGATTCATGACGTACTACTTTAGACGACTCGAAGGATTCATTGCGCGATCCACCTAGCTTATGCTTTAAAACTCCTTCACTAACGCCGAGTTTCTTGAACCGTCAATGCTTTAGGAAAGCGCTCACATCGACTACTGCACCAGCTCATTTTCGTGCATTTTGGCGTGCAGATGGCGGATATTAAGCACAATAGCGAAAGGACCACGCCTTGCTTTCTGGTGTAGTATAGTACGGACACGTCAAATTAGGCAAGTTTCCCGGGCTGCAATAAGCGAACAACGTGCGTGACACATGCAACCTGCTAGCGGCATGTTTGGTAACGTGGGATAGAGCAACGTGAAAGAAGGCAACCAGGACCGAAGGCATACTTACAGTTGGGAAGCTCTGAATCTATCTCGATTATAGCAGCGAAACTCGCAACACAAACTGAAAACAACTATCAGGAAGCCTAAAATAACTCATGTTGAGATTTCATAAAACGCTAGGATAGTACCTTGACCCTTCAATTTCATAACTACGTCTAGATGTGGCCCAGACCATCCTTACTGCCCCTTGGTATATGCGTACGTAAGATGACAGGGTCTATCGGCCTACCCCGGATCAGCGTGTGAACTAGCTTTGGATGGGTGTCAAATCAACGGTCCCCGCGGTTCCTGCATTGGTGGAGACGATCACTTGGGGACTGCAGGTAATGTTTAGAGTCTCTCCTAATCGAATTGGCCGACCATACGAACCAGCCAATCCACGCTCAAAAGTTTGATAATGTGGGTTAACTAAGACATATCTTGTGCGCGGATTGGGGGACTCGAGTGGACTTACAATCATATGTTGAACATACCTGCCTATAGGACTTTGATACTGCTGTATATCGACCTAAGACCCTGCTGAAACCAAATGGAGTGACGCCCGGATTGCTTCGGCGAAATAAAGGCCTTACCTGGTGGCATGACCAACATGAAAAATTGCTACAAAGCCATCTAGAGACTCTTTGAGTCCAGAAAGGGAAGGTTATATCGCCCTCTAGTGAATATGGCAACTGAGGCGATGGGACCCAGGGACCCGCAACGTTCCATCATCGTCGTCTATGTCGGCGAGACGGCTTTACTGTCTCCTCCGTCAATGAAAGAGGGCGGCTGGATGTATAGAAGGATGAGTATATAAGATGCAGTAAGTCTTTCATTCCAAAGGCGTCTCTATTCAACGACAAGCTGCTTCCCCTCCTCACTTCTCCCCTACGCAGAGCGTACCTTGAGTCGTCAGTCGCTATCACCATCAGCGTCTCAGGCAAGCGACATCATGCGCGGTTTCATCGGTTTGGCTGCGGCCACCTTGGCCAGCTTCTTTACACAGGCGCTTGCTGATCCGACTGTCGCACGCCCAGGCGGTGTTGACGATATTGTCATCACTAAGGACAATATCCTCAACAGTACTACTTCCAGGGAATTCAAGACGGAGAGTGCGTTCAAGATAAATGCCGCCCAGGCCGGGGCGTTCCCCATCAACATCTTGAACAACTTCGGAACTGGCATGTACGTGTACATCAGCGGAAAGGATGCCTCGAATGTGCCAGTCCTTCTGGGTACCAATGGCCAATATGTGTATCCTCAAGCGGATAACACCGGCGTCCCAAAGCAAATCACTGCCAACGTTGCGTTTCAACTGAACGCCCAAGGCCAGAACACCCAGATCATCCTTCCTCAAGCCCTGATCTCCGCTAGAATCTGGTTTGCCCAAGGACAGTTGAAATTCTACACTGTTAAGGACGGCAACGGAGTTTCCGCCATCGTGGAACCCTCGGCAGCTAACCCAGCTGACCCTTCGGCCGGAATTCAATGGGGCTTTATCGAGTTTAACTATGATGGAACGACCATCTATGCCAACATCAGCTTCGTTGACTTCGTCGGTATCCCTCTCGGTATGGGTTTGACACTGGCCAACGGCCAGAGCCAGATCGTGCAGGGACTTCAGGGAGGAGCAGTCAACAACATCTGCAACGGCGTCAAGAGCCAGGCCAGTGCTGACGGCCAAATCTGGGACCGGCTGTGTACCGTGAGCTCATCAGGCAAGGCCCTTCGTGTCCTGGCGCCGAACCTATACACTTCAGCGAACGCCGGCGCATTCAATGGCTATTACGATAACTACGTCAACCAGGTCTGGAGCAAGTACACGAGCCAGGATCTCACCATCAACACGCAAGCAGCGGCCGGAAACGTCGCTTGCCGCGTGTCCAACAACCAACTCTCGTGTGCGGGCGACAACCGCGCCTACCCCAAGCCTACTACTGCGGATATCTGGGGTTGCAACTCGGGTCCTTTCGCGATCATCGGCAGCGACAACGACGTTCACCGTGCCGTCGTTCCTCGACTTTGCGCAGCCTTCACGCGCACCACGCTGTTGCTTGCTGGTGGCAACGTTCAGCCCTCGCTGGGCCAGAGCAGCTACTACACCATGAACCCCACCAGCCACTACAGCCGTATTGTGCACAATTACGAGGTCGGCGGCCTTGGCTATGCATTCTCTTATGATGATGTCAACCCTAGTGGCCAGAACGCTGCAGGTGTGGTTGCGGGTGCCAACCCTACCAATCTGAAGATCACTGTGGGCGGTTGGTCCTAGAGTTGAGGGCTCGTGGCTACGCAAGGTGAAGCCGTGACGATGCCTTTTCAGGCACATTATAACTGTACATATGATTATTCTTGCATTGTATATAGTTCAGCAGGAGAGTACATACGACCAAGCCTATGCATTGGTTCAATACGTATATATATCTTTTAAGACATTTTCTTGAGATCCAAGCCACTATAAGTCACCGGAACTAGTGTTGAATTACGATGTTTCTAAAGCATAGGCTCGGGTATTAAGTTTAAGTTTGACTCAAGTTGTAGTCGCCAAGAGTTATAGGTACAACTGCCCGATTGAAGC
Organism: Xylaria scruposa; assembly: GCA_022385635.1. Taxonomy (NCBI): domain Eukaryota; kingdom Fungi; phylum Ascomycota; class Sordariomycetes; order Xylariales; family Xylariaceae; genus Xylaria; species Xylaria scruposa. The sequence goes on along the minus strand of MU280259.1, from coordinate 34,937 downwards.
AGCCAAACAGTAGAGGAAAATAAAGCCAATAGTTTACTAGAAATTAATATATCCATTTCCGAATCCTAGTCCGCCCAACCCGCGACTTGTGAGCATGAACCCCAGCGGCAAAATCTTTAGCTCGCCCAAGTAGTCACGAAGCGCAGATGCGCACGATTGTAATTAATTCACGTAATCTCCACGTAAATGGTAGGAATAAGCTTCTATATATGAACGGTAGGGAAAGAGGGAGATATAATGTTACTATGTTTATTTACTAACTGGGTATCAGTCACGAGGGAGGAAGAGATGCGAAAATCTACGTCAAAAGTGAAAAAGCGCCCACACATGCTTTAGCCAAAAAAGTTGCGATGATCAACGTGCCAATCCCAGCCGAGGCTCTAGTCAGTATAACAGACACACCCACAATTGCGACGAATCGTATAATTGGGAGAAGTCTTGATAACCGGGACCTGTATCTCTCTAGAGTATGCTTCTAGCAATCTCCGCCCCAGCCCAATTGGCGGTTTACTTCGTTCATGGCGTGGATACCGGCCCTGAAGAGCCCGAGAGCGCCATCCACGCTGGTATTGCCCGTGTTGAACGCCGGCTCGGCCTCTTGCGCTCGTCGCAGGTCTGATTGGTCGAGAAGTGCCTGCCTCTTCTCCAGCACTGCTCGACATATGGCTTGTGCCCACATGTTATACCACTGGTCCTCACTGATACTGACGTACTCTTTATTTCCAGATTCGTTGATGCGCGAGAATGGCCAATCTGCAACGACAACTCCCCATTTCTTGGTGCGGAAGAAAAGGTACGGCCAGACGAAGATGATGGTGAGCGTCAAAATAAATATCCATTGGATCCAAGGAGTCAGGCGCCAGCGATTGGTCTTGGCCTCATTGTAGAATTGGATCTGGCTATCTTTCGTGATAAGATGGACGTTAAGATGGCCATGGTAGTTGGTCCTGCGCACTAGTTCCTCGAGACGGCGTGAAACGCCGTCCTCATCGAAGCCAACCATTCGTCGCTGGAAGGTGAAGCACTTGAGCCCGGCAGGACTGGCAGCGAAGCGGTGACACCATTCTTGAAGAGTGGGCTTTGCATCGGCTCCAACCTCGATGCTCTGATTCGACCCTGCCCCGCGCTTAGCCAGGATTGTGCCACGATGAACCTTCTCGGAACCATCCACGGTGCGCAACTCGCTCCATGATCTGCGATACTGGGCGTCGGCAAAGAGATAGGGCGTCAGCTCAACCGTGACGTCGAAGTCGGTGACGGTGTTCTTCTCAGTCTTCCCCTTGCTGTCCCTGGTTGTCTCGGTGTGTGTCCCGACGAGCTTCATATACGGACGTGGCGGGATCTGGGCAAGTTGGCGGATGTATGTCTCGAGCCGACCCGGGTCTTCAACACTCCTGGCCACCCAAGCCTGCGCGCCGGTATTGCGATCTATAACCACCTTGGAGTCGAGGTCATGGGGTCGGATCGTATCACTCACGGCACTGTTGTTAGCGAGGATCGGGGCAGCCTCGGAGGACTCGACGGCATCGCTGTAGTTGGGTGGGAGGTCGTCGATGTTGATTTCGGGGGCATCATCGTCGACGTAGGGGGCGACCACGGAGCTTTCACCGGGGTTGCTGTGCAATGACACGGCGTCCGAGAATGGATCGTCCTGGCCGTTGGGTTTGCCCATGTTGAGATTGACGCGATTTGGTGTAGCAATCGATCTTATTAGTAGTTAGTCTTGATGTACTCACAAGAATGAAGAATGGCTTTCTAGGAGGCAGCTGAGGTGCCCTGCCACTTTGAAACTGATGCTGGTAACCTGCAGGCGGCAGCCAACAAGTCGTATGATACCGTTTATATATATACTTACCCTGGTTAAGTGGATTATCGTGTATCCATGCCATATGTATTTAAGCGATTCTTAATAGGTACACTCTTCATCTGCAATAGACATTTATTATTGTGCAAGGTCTATTTCGCTGTACTAATCTGGCTATCTTCAAAAGCCTCTTTGTCGTGTATGCCTTGTGATAGAATAGAAACGTCGTAATTCACAGTGCAGGAACAGCCTGATTTCATAATGTCGACGAGCATGTCATCATATAGGATAATAACACACTTTATCGAGAAGAAAGGAGCATAGTCCATAAGCTGTCTACATTCTGGCATTCGATGGATTGTGTGCGGGCTATAGAGGAGTATAGTCCTTTCATCTAGAGTAATCTAAATTGTATATGCGCGTTGGGCTCTAAAAACTTTAAAGATTTCTAAGCAGCTGCCGTGAAACAGGTTGGTACAGAAGAGCTGACTTCGAGTTCTTCCTATAAAGCGTCGCATTGCAAACGGAACGCAATCTAGGGGCTTCGCGCTCCATGCAGATACGTCGTCACATAGCAAGTAAGTCTGGTAGTGCTTCCACTAAGAGCTTCTTCATATGGTGCTGGAAGCTCCTTACACGGTACGCATCCGAACTGGACGAGAACCATGGAATGACCCTGGAGAGCGGCGAGAAGCCGGAGACGAAGCGCCGAATTAACAAGACGAGGAAACGAGCCTATCATAAGGGGCTCCTTAATAGGACAAATAGAGCATCGGCTCGAGCGAGGATGACGCCTTTCTCATCTTCGATCGTCCCTTGGGTGAAATATTTCCGACCCTCGACTTTGGTAAAACGTGCTCGCGTAAGGATAGTCGCGGGCGTCGGCACGGGCTTCACAAACGTCGTGTTGAGGTACGCTGTCATGCACATCCCGGCAGGAATCCGTTTGCGGTCCTGGTTGATGGGAACTAGCATGCCAATTACTTCGTCTAGTATTGTCGTGACAAGGCCCCCGTGACAAACGTTGGGCCAGCCGTTCAGCCCGCTACCCAGCGTAAGCAATGCCTTCACTTCGTCAACTCGCTCTGTTGATGAGAGGGGCTCTTCATACACCCGGAGCATTCGAGCGATGCCACTTTCAGAGTTTAGTGTTTCTGCGAAAAGAGCATCCTCGCTGGTTGACTTTATGATCCTGCTCGGTGCCGTCTCGGCGATAACCCGGTTACCCTTGAGGTGAGGGGCGCACCAGGGAATAGCCGCGAAATGCGCATGATCCAAAGAGTCCATGTCCTTCTGTCTATTCTGCTGTCGAGGTCGTAATTTAAGACTAGACAAACAATGATATAGAAAGCTTGGAAATATAATATGCTACACGCCAAGTCCCGGAACAGGAACGTGCAAGGGGAGCTAATTTTTACCTCGGCTACTAATATACTATGTATGGCCTTGGCAGGGGATCCAATCGCCTTAAGCCATCAGCCAGGGGCATATTTGGGGGTTTTACTGCGCAATAGCTCTTTGACAAAATCTAGTGAGTAACACGCTAAACCTTGAAATTTGATATGGGTTGGCGCCGCTTGGCGTTCTACATTGGAAACAAGGGCTCATTTAAGAAAATCTACTGTAGCATTCAACTTTTCTCATCTTTCTTAATCGATATCGAAGAGACAATTGTTTTGAACGGCAGAGGACTGAAGCAATCGGATCGGCTTCACGGCCAATTTAGCGACGAGGATGGCTGGCATTGTCCCAAGCTTGATGGATGCGACGTGCAACACGCATAATGCTCTTAGGAATATCACTGGCTATGCTTGTGGCGTGACATTCTCATTCAAAGACTCGGACAACCCGCCGGACATGCACTATGGCGTAGTGTCGCTGCAGAGGTGTTGCGACAAAGTCAATGCGCCCGTTATGCGCATCCCCGGCAACACAGGCTGCGAGATCCAGTTCTGCTTAGCAGACCCAGTCACTTCTTCGTACACCGAGACGGTGCAATACGCCTACGCGACAGGGACTGGAACGGCTGCCCAGACACCCGCCCCCTATGTGACGGAAGGCGCGACAATTGGCCCCCCGGCCGAGGTCGAGAACTGCATGAAATTTGTATACGAGGGTGATTTGCCAGATGATGTATCTGATCAGATTCGGGACGCGTCGAGTTGGTCTGTTATTCGTTTCTACGATGATGAGCTGCCGCCTGAGGAAGTGAGCGCTGCCGTCTTGGCCAGCCCGGCGCCGGCCAGCTGGACGTCTGCTGCTGCCAATCCGTGGGATAAGCCGCTCTCGAGTAGTGGTGCGACCACCACGCCCACGTCTATATCTTCATCTCAAGCCAGACCATCATCATCGGCGCACCGAGTAGGTGGCTCCTCAATCCAACACGACCGGATAGGCCTCCAAGTGTGGGTTGCCGCCGCCATTGCGATGATAGGACTTGCCGTTGCTCTTTGATCTAGAGACGCTTCTAGCCCCCGGCCTCCGCTTGGATCATGAGGTCGCTGGTTTGAGAGGTGCCCTGAATGATTGCTGTTTACTACCATTCTAGGTAAAGCTAAGAAGACATCTTGCCTCGATCTACAACTGCTCTGTTTCAAAAAGCGACATAGAGAAAAGAGCTTGATTAGATTCTTCGACCCTTTAGAGAGGAAACACCAGTCTATCTCCCATCTTGACTCGACAGTCATTTGTCCCGACGTCCCGACCGATGGCCAGGGGCTCAACTTTATGCACCAAATCTGACTGTAAAGATCAGTCCTCGCCTCTTTATCATCCTTGTTTATCGCAGGGTCACAATCAGCGTTGTTCGATAGCGACCATAGGCCGGTAGGGATATCGCGCACCCCGGCGGTATTTTAGAAGGACCCGAAGCTCGTCGATAAATCCGAGACTGTCCTCAACCTCGTCATTTGAAACGAGAGATACCTAGGACCCTAGACACACGCCGGACATCAGAGCTATGCCATTCTGCAGCATTTTTCGACTTCGTCTCAATGTCTGTGTCAGGAGATCTCAAAATATCTTAATATAAATAATATCCCATTGAATGGGTTGTTCCCCAGTGTCATAAAGCACACTTGAAACCGTGTGAGAAAGATCATTCTGTATATAGCCTAGATTAGCCAATGAATATGTGTTAGAGAATTTTGTACAACAACGAGTTCTTATGATTTACGAAACACCGATTAAGATACAGCATGCACCATACTATGCGGCGTAGGTACTTATCTCTGGCAGCTTCTCTCGGCTCTGACTCGAATGGTTGATTTACTTGTAATAGCGGGGGCTCGTCACCTAGCTAGAACAACTTCATTGGATATACCTCAATCTAAAGATCGCCCCGCTATCAAGATTAATCCACTATTTGATTCAACGCAAGACGAATATAACAATGGCTTGGCGATCAGCGGATTTAACGGAGCGAAGAACTTATCATTCTTTGAGCACCGCTTTTCAGCAATACGCGTATTCAGAAATACTGAGTTTGCTAAAGAATTAGATGCTTCAACCTCAAATTCTCCACCCCTACACGGTGATAGTATTGTCCTATATCCGACTGCGCGACGATCCAGAAGATGTTCGAATGGCGCGCTCAACGGAATATAAATTCAGGTGGTTGTCCTACCAAAGCTGTCCTGTTTGCCTAGCCGTCACCCATAATTCTCGAACAGCAGTCAATCAATTGCACAGCAAACAAATAACGCTTGTTAAATAAAACCTAGATATACTCTCCAACATGGCAGCAGACAAGATAGTTATTCTCGTTACAGGTAAGTTGCTCATGTATGCCTAGATATTGGTGACTGGTAGCTGATTATCTTGACGTAAAGGCGCCAACAGTGGCATTGGCCTCGAGACGGTGAAGGCCCTTGCCGCCACCTCCTCCGATTTTCATGTCCTGCTTGGCTCTCGATCAGCTGAGAAGGGAAACCAAGCCCTCAGCGAGATACGTACTGCACTAGGAAACTCCATAAAGGGTGCCATCTCCGTCATGCAAATTGATGTTTGCGACCAGAATTCGATAGTGGCCGCCAAGGAGCAGATTGAGCGTCAATTCGGTAAATTGGATATCCTGATCAACAACGCTGGTATCATTGTTCACGAACAAGTCGACGTCATGACATCACTGCGTCGGACTTTTGAGACCAACGTATTTGGACAGCTGGCAATCACAGAGACGTTGGAAGAGTTGCTTAAAAAATCGGCCAAGCCATATGTCATTTACGTCTCGTCAGAACAAGGCTCAATAACCAGCAGATTGGATGCGGAATACAAGTTCCGCCAGATCCGTGGAGATCACTATCGGATGAGTAAGGCTGCGTTGAATATGTTGGCCGCCTGCCATCGCCACAACTTTTCAGAATGGGGGTGTAAAGTCCTGGCTTTTAACCCGGGCTGGTGCGTCTCTAATCTCACAGGAGAAAAGGGCCGCGAGATGCGGGTGAAGGGAGGAGCAAGAGATCCTAAGGATCCGGCGATTGCTCTTGTTGATATTGTGTTAGGAAAGCGGGACGCAGACATTAAGAAAAATGGCATGGTAGATCTGGATGGTGGATTATTGCCATGGTAAGGCTAGGTATCTCTTAAAAGCTGCCTACATCAGTGGAGGACTTCTTTGAATAGGAGACATGATATTGAGACGAGGACTACTTTGAATGCGCTTCGCATAATATGTTGGGCGCTTCTGTCTTTCATATGAATACTATATGTGAAATACCCGGCCTATTCATAGAAAACAGTGTGGCTACTAAGCCTCATCACACTATTTGACTAGCTCTAGACAAGTCTAAGTAAAGTGACTGGGGAACTGACTTTCTCTGGATCTTGCTGTTTGTTTGGGCTATCGAAATCATTGAATGTCCTTGCTCTCAACAATAGTACCAAAAGCATCGGCAATCTCGCTGAGCGCCACACGAACTAACTCCGCGGCATCTACGCCAGGGATGTGGCGGTCGCCCACCGCATCCTTAGCAATGATTACATCCCAGCCTTTCTCAGCGGCCTGGCGAGCGGTGGTGGAGACGCACACATGAGCCTGTGGAATAGGGAACAAGACACCGCGTTAGGTACGATGGATTCCTTCCAGTTGATGTGGCGTAGGGTAACTCACCATATACCCAGTCAGAACGACCTTCTTGCGGCCCGTATTCTCCAAAATCTCTTGCAGCTGGGTCCCGGTAAAGGACCCGGGCGCCTGCTTAACTACGATGGTCTCGCCGTCTTTGGGCTGGAGCTCATCGAACTCGTCGGCGAGCGGGGTGCCGGGCGTAAAGACGGGAGCACCGTCGGGGGTCTTATGCACTACATGCACGATCGGTGCGCTGGCAGCACGGTACTTGTCGAGTAGGGCAGCATTAGCTGCCCGAGTACCTCCAATGTTTTCCGTTTTGAGGAGACCGGTGGCGTACTCGTTCTGGGCGTCGATGATAACCAGAGTACTATCGCTAGTGGAGGCTGTTGAAGGCGATACGCCAACAGTCTGACGAAAGCTCTTAGCTGTTTCTGCCATTTTGTTTCTTGCTTTTGCCCGTATAAATTTAGCTCGTGATTAGGAAATGCTGTTTGCGGTTGCTTGTTGACGATGGGTTGTAGCGCTTTTATGATACCCCCACACTTGTACCCCTCAGAGCATGGTAAGCCAAGTCTATACTAAGCAACAAGTCTTGCACAATGGCCATACATTACTACCGGATTTCACCATTGGTCTTTAAAATGACATATAAATCGCAATGATATGAATAATCTGGGAGCGTCGATTCATAATCACTCTGCGTCAGGGTATAAGAGAGCCCGGTGAGGGGCATTTGCTGCTATGCCCGAAATAGAAGCTAAGCTCTTATTTAGAGAGTGGAAGTGACATATGATAAGATCTTGAGTTAAAGGAAAAGTATTTCGAAATTGATAATGCTGCGTCTACCTCCCAGTCAATGTGTAATAAAGACCCGTTCTCTTGGCTGATTCCAATGGCTTATCAACCACTTAGACCCATATAGGCCGTCTGACCGCTGTTATAAACATTTATGTAGTTAAGGCAGTATGCAGTGTGGCCGCGCACATGGACTGCGATAAAGTCAAATCGGATTCATATTTGTTGACATGATTTAGATATCGCATTCTTGTTGTTTTTCGGTCTTATTCATTTACTCTTGTTAATACAGTGAAAGTAGTAACTGCATTTGTTAGATTGCATTCCCACCTTCATTTGTTTGTGCGGAATCCCTCGCGAGAAATGTCCTTCTAACCCCGGAAAGACTTGACCTCATTGATGATGGCCTCACCCAGAGACCGGGTTGATCCCTTGCCTCCCATATCTGCAGTTAATACTTCTGGCTCAGAACGACCAAGAACGTTTTCTACAGCTCTCAAAAGAGCCTCGGCGGCCTCGGCGTGACCGAAATGTTGGAGGAGCATCTGACCGGCCCAAATCATACCAACTGGGTTGGCGACACCCTTGCCAGCAATATCCGGCGCGCTACCGTGAACAGGCTCGAATAGACTAGGAAATTTGCCGTCAGGATTGATGTTGGCTGAGGGAGCGATGCCGATAGTCCCCGTGCAAGCGGGGCCGAGGTCGGAGAGTATGTCTCCAAACAGGTTGCTACCAACCACGACATCAAAAATGTCAGGCTTTTGGACAAAGTGGGCAGTGAGAATATCAATATGGTATTTGTCGACATTGACATCTGGATAATTCTTGGCCATCTCACGCACACGGGCGTCCCACCACGGCATAGTGGTGCTGATGCCGTTACTCTTTGTCGCGCTTGTGAGTCGTTTGCGGGGTCGGCTCTGAGCTAGATCGAAGGCGTATTTGAGGATTCTGTCGACACCGAACCGCGTCATGACGGTCTCTTGCATTACAATCTCACGATCAGTGCCCTCAAATATCTTGCCGCCGATGCTGCTGTATTCGCCTTCGGTGTTCTCGCGTACGATCCAGAAATCAATATCGCCAGGTTTACGGCCTGCCAAGGGGGACTTGACGCCCTGGATGAGGCGACAGGGCCGGAGGTTGACATATTGATCGAACTCGCGACGAAATTTGAGCAGGCTGCCCCAGAGAGTCACCTCATCGGGAACTTCATCCGGCATACCAACGGCGCCGAAATAAATTGCGTCGAATTGGGATAAGGTGGCCTTCCAATCCTTGGGCAACATATCCCCGTGCTTTTTATAGTAGGGGACGCTAGCAAAGTCGAACTCTTCGAATTGTAATGGGATATTGTAAATCTCGCCGATTGCCTGTAAGCATTGCACGCCGTAGGGCGTGACCTCGACGCCAATGCCATCGCCGGGGACGACGGCAATCTTTAAGGTCTTCTGAGCCATGATGAGTTGTGTTTAGGTATAATTAAGCGCTCAAAAGAAGAATTTAAGTGGCCAAAGTCCGGTTGCGATGATATGTGACCTGGAGCTATCAAGCTACAAGTGCAAGTTGATTGTTCACATGGCGGGTGACGGCGATGCGCGTGCCCCGCAATGTATGGAGGGGCAAGTTGGGCCAATACCAAATACCTAAATATCTAAGACATCACGCCGATATCGTGCTTATCAATTGAAAAATTGACAAACTGACCAAACATTCTCTAATGAGAGAACAGGTTAACTATAGCCCAAGTGATCTCCAGTATAAGTAGCACGCCTGTCATTCTTTTCTTTTGTAACTAGCACTTAATCTTTAAATCATCTGAGTACACTACTGGTGATCCATCTGGAGAGTGCGTTGGTTCATTTCCTATATATAATCGCATATGCCTGCAAGAGGATATGATTATAACTAGTCGATTGCGTGAGCACGCTCAACACCGTGCCCTTGCTCCAGCTTATGTGGCTTGCTAATGGTTCGGCGTTGTTCGCCATGGCGCAATGGTGGCTATCAAGAAGCTGGCAATAAACCCTTGGGATAAACCGCAGTGCCCATTATGCCAGAGGTAGCGGAAAGCAGGACACATCAAGAAGTTGGAGGGGTAATCAATTCCGTTCCAAGCTCGACCCCACTCGACGACATTATCATGGAGTGTCGAGCTACCCCTGCCTGACATGGTATAATTTATGCCATATGAAACTCTTTCAGGGTACTCGAGACAGAAAGGCTAAGTTGTGTTTGAAACCCTAGAGCTAGGTTGAGGAAATTGTTATATACTTGTATACCCGCTTCTTCTTATTGGCGCTGTAAGATCCCTTTTGTTAATGTCAAATTCTTTTCAACTACTAGTGATATAAGAAAGCTTCGCCTTATTAGCATACTTATATGTCGTCCACCATTAAAGAACATGTATCTACATGTACCGAACTGTTTCAAGTTCAGGGTCATTGCCCTGAACGACCTTACGTGGAGCTAATGGTTCCTAGCGATGTTCGAAAGATCTTATCCGTTACCTTCACGACCGTATCGCGAGATCAAGGTAATCGCTCCAAATTATCAACAAGAGCCGCATTTTTCTGTTTCTCACATCTGTCGTATATCCGAAAACAAGAGAGAGAAGCTGACTGTAGTATGAGTACGCTTAGGTTGGGCTGATGAATCCGGATTTTCATATTCATGGTTCGACACTATTGTCCAGAGGCGGACATTAGGTCTCACCGATTTACCTTCATACACTATCTGTGCAAACCGCACGGGGAATCCCGAGTTTTTCGAACAGGAGATATGCTGGGATTACCAATCAAAGCCGCATATACGCTCGTGGATTGAAGCCTTACAGACTGGCGATATCATCAGTATCTTGCCGCGCGCTTTTTTCCCGGCACGCGTTAACATCATTCGCAAGGCAAGCATTAGGATTCGGTACGAGGCGTATGAAGAGGGGCGAAATGAGACGCCTACCATAGAAGATGAAGAGGAAACATTCTATAATAGACCACTAAAGACGAATAATCACGAGATACGGATCCTTGTTGTTGAACCAGGCTCATATGATGAGCCCATCCATTGTAGGTTTGATTACACTACGCTCAAGCCATATGGTTCGGATGTCTCGTTGCCTAATTTCGATGCCCTGTCTTATTGCTGGGACAACTCCTCTGGCAATTCCTATATTCTGCTTGATCCTAATTTTCGTACCGGGACGAGTGAGCCTTGGGAAGGACTTCAATTTGCTATTGGACGAAATGTTGAAACCGGCTTACGTCGACTGCGACAAGAGGATCGAGCGATACGAATATGGATAGATGCCATCTGTATTAACCAGACTGATTTTGAGGAAAGGGCGCAGCAGGTGAGCATAATGGGCTTAATCTATTCCTGCGCTACAACCGTTCATATCTGGCTCGGAGAAGGCAATCTCGTTATTGATACTGCTCTGTGCGTTGTGCACGAGCTAGTCAACCTTGCATACGGTAATTGTCCTGGCGCCGACCTGTGTCGCTGTTCGGATGATGGCGTTTCGAAACATAACATCAGTACACGAGATGTTGAGGCTGCACCGCCTGATGAACTCCGATCATTGTCATCCCATCACATCAATCAGTTCTGGCATCTTATCAAGTGTGCTCTTAGTCGACAGTTGGGCGGGATCGATGATGATTGGTACAGTGGTGAAGTAGCGGCGATAATTGGCGCCCTCTACCAGCATGCCTGGTTCACACGTGTTTGGGTTCTACAAGAAGCTATACTCGCACGTCGAGCTTTCATCCATTCAAGCGCTGAAAAGATCCCATTCGAAGAGGTCATCTCGACGAATGATCTGATTCATAAAATCAGGCATGAACAGGGCTGGGTACCACATATTCGATGGCGAGCGGCTTTAGCTTCGATCTGGGTTCGGCTGGGAAAATGGACGTCAACCTTTAGTCAAGAGGGCAAGTCCCAAGTCAATGCGGGAGTTGATACTAATGAGATAGAATTACCTGCTTTGGTGGGCTTAAGGCCCGTTGGCATCTTAGATGTCTTCACTGACGCACTAGTCATGAGAGCTACCGATCCTCGAGACAAACTCTTTGCGCTTCTTCCATTCGCCTACGAAGTAAGCAACGCACCAAAGATGCAGGATGATCATCCCAGACTCGGACATCTGATTAGGCCTAACTACTCGAAATCAGTCGAGGTCGTGTTTGCAGATTTTACAAGGTGGTGGATTCATACCCACCAGTCTCTTGACATCTTGTCGTATATCCATGCAGACCCGGCTCGTTCTTGGCGGAGAATGACAAGTAACCAACGGTATACAGAGACCTCTTCAGATTTTGAACGACCACAGTGGCCGACATGGAGTGTTAGTACCAAAGGGCGGGCTTCATGGGCCCGCGCCACGCTCAATTCACAGTTCTCATTTCATGCGACTGGAACCACAACACCATGCCTTCGCCCGCACTACGGCGATACCGACTTTAGCGACGACACGAGACGCTTGATTTTAGGAGTTGAAGGGTTATATATTGCTGATATTGTGGAAATCGGCCACTTCCCTGTCGAAAAGCTTTTTCCCTATGGAAGCAAAGATGCCATGAATGGCGACGACGAGACAGTCGACGGCCAGATGCAGAGCATACGGGCAGTTTTCCATAGGATATTCGATCCCTGCGGCCTCTATCAGTTTTGGACTCTTGAAGCCGACCCTGGTGAAGACCCGAATGGTGATCTTGCGAAGGCGCGGAACTGCTACGCGGACCATCTACGCACGCACTGGGCGTACTGCTCTCGTGAAAAACTGCTTGCTCTAACGCCACCATCTGCGGATGATGACGAAGAGGGTGTGAAGCCTTATAGGACAGTGAACCTCCCGACGTGTCTCGACCCGTGTTTCTTCACGTCAACGGGTGGATATTACGGTTTGTGCCCCTGGACTGCGCAGAAGGGTGATATGGTCGTGTTGCTGTACGGCGGGAATGTTCCGTACCTTCTGCGGCCTGCAAATAAGGGAATGAATATGAAAGAGAGTAGCGTTGATACCGTGGACATGTTCGAACTTGTCGGCGAATGTTACGTCCAGGGGATTATGCACGGGGAACTTCTCAAGGGACGAGAAAATGAAAATGGCCGGGTGGGAACAAGAACATTTACTTTGGTGTAACTTCTTGGGTTACTTGATGGCGTTTTTTTGTGCTCGCTGTTCGCACAAGTATGTACTTAATCGGAGTCTATTATCGGTCAAGATAGTCAATCAACCAGGGTAAATAAACACTATCGCGGATTCTTGAAGACTAAAGTCGGCAAGAATTGACCGAAGCTGATCGAGCATGTATACAAAGGAGGCGAGAAATTTTTATTTTACACAAGAAGGTGCGTCGTCTGGATTTATATACATATGCTACATCTATCGTCTTGGCCTATAGTTTGAACATCTAAAGAACCGTGAGTTCGTTATCTCCGGAGTCCAAAGCTCTTCAATCGATCGCCCCGACCGAAACTGGTCTGTTCATCATCCGTATCCTGTATCCATTGGTTCTGATCATTATGTCTCAATTTTGCCAACAGCGCTGCCTCATGTCGTGCCTTCCAACAACTCATACACATCATTATAACACCTTGTCGCGTGTATTCCCTTTCATTTTCCGTACACCGTATCGATGGGCTTTGACTTGGCATACTCAGCAGAACTGTTTCATCAAATCCCAGCATTCGCTCCTCGACGCGATTAGAACCACCAGAAACCTTGGCTATGGCCTCCCCGGCTACGATGGCCGCGACTGGAAGGCCTCGCAGAATAAAGGGTAAGCCAGCTTGGATGTTGGATTTTTTGGCGAGTTTGGAGAGTTCGCTTTTAAGGGTGCTATCGAAAGACATGGCCGTTCGTATATGATGATGTTTGATGCAGCTAGTTGAGGGAGAGATGACAGACTGGCGATTAGGATTGACGTCGGAATAAATACCAAAAGTGGAGAGGAGATAAATCAGTAACTGTATTGCTCGACCAGCGAGTGCCTAAGATCTAGGTTAGCTAATTGAATATACCAGCTGTATTCCATTATACCCTTGTATATACTCAGCCACTTTCACTTCACGCGCCACAATATCATTACGTACACCCAAGCTTCTACTTTCACATACAGCGAGATTGGTGTTTTGATACAGTGCCTAGCAAGCGACCGGCTATGAATTCTCATTATCTCACTTTTATCATGATTGTTATGTTATCAAGTATCTGTTCAAAACGCTGATCCAGCCCGTGGCCAGTATTCAAATAGAATGACACCATCTCATTATGATATAGTTGTTCTCGAGCGTCGGGTGTGGCAGGTCGGCTAGCTGGTTGATAGATTTCACCCAGACATCGATCGCAACAGTACTTGTTTGGAATGTCGTTTACATGCTTGAGTCTCAAGAAGCGACCCCCTTGATGTGTTACGGTGCTGAAGGTACACAGAGTTTTATCGTCCAATTGTATCACGCATTTGATTGCCACGAGAGGATATGGAGTCCCGACGGCCTACCGATAATGAGCGATGAGAAAATCTTGAATTTAAGCCCAGATACCTTTAATATGGTTCACGTTATTGTATTGCAGCTACGAGAATCATATATTCCTTGAAAAACGAAACGTATCAGTTCAATATAGGGGCTTCTCCCAATATACCCGCCTTGGTGAGCTCGTCGGGTCCCTTAGATGGGCGGTTCAAGAAGGCCCTCTTTTTTTATGTAATAATATTACTAAAATTACGAGGTAATAGTTTCGTGGCTATACGGGATGAGCAGATTGTGAACATATGGAAAAGCTATTGAATAAAACATCACACTATATCTATTAAGTATGTCTATCATATGTCGCATTAGTAGGAATTTGTATTACTCTTTCTCACTTACTGTCCCTCGGGGCACACCGCAATCTATTATTAACTTGGAACAAGTAAATAACTTTCAAGATATTAAGCATCAAATGCGATATATATTTGGCTACTCAAGTTGAACTACGTTAACCATTTGTCCTTTAAAGAAATCTATTTGATCTTCCAAACTTAAATCGGTAGTTGAAGATTGCATTAGTTGAGATGTCTCCTGAACTCGTCTTGTATCAATATGAAATAGCCCAAGACGCTTGAACCGAGGCGGATCTTTGTCACACAATACATCAGCAGGCTCAAGGACAAGTCCAACGGGCCCACGCTTTTTGAGGCCAACACAATTCCCTATCTCAAGAAGCCAAACCGGTACCTGGAGCTCTCGATGTTTAGACGACCCGTCGAGAGAGCCAAATGCATCCGCGTAAACAGTTGCGAGTTGTACTTTTCTTCTGGTGCAGCCTGCGTTTCGAAGTTCCCTTGCTACATGATTCTCATCAAGGTCAACGTGTAATGTTCCGCCTACTACACTCCAGAAAGACTGCCTCATTCGCCCCTTCAATGTCAAGATTGCACTAGTCACAAAGCCGCATTTTGCACTGGCGTTTGCGAGCCTGATGTCAGTATCCAGCAACACTGCCAGGCAATCACGATCGCATGCTCGGCCGAAGATAAACTCAACATGGGAGTTGACGCTCGTCCATGACCACGACGGACCTTGGTAAGCCTTGGAGATCTGCAATCTCCCCTTTACTCCTACTGTACTGTCCTGTGGATCTGAGTTCTCTGGCTTTGAACGTTTAACACCCCTGGCAACAACCGTGTGCCAACATAGCATACTGGGCAAAGATGACTTCCATATGCCAGCCAAGTATTCTTCAGTCTCATCCTGCCCCTCATTTCTCAAATGTGATAGAAATATCTCTGCAACTCCCGAGATACCTAGAATGCGGTCTGTCGGCACGGACAAAAGCCGTGGGGTGTATTCACTTAATACCGTCTGCCATCGGCTGTGAAGCGACTCGCGCACCCAAGCAGCACTAGAGCGGTGTGTGGCGAAGTATACTAGGTCGGCGAGAAGATCAGTATGGAGGTACATCATCTGCGAATCGTGGCCCTCAGAATCTTGGTTCCATTTCCAGCCGTTGGCATAGCTGTCACTCGAGTCGGCGACGGTACGATTGGAAGGAGAAGCAGTGGATGAAGACGTTGCGCATGTCCAGTGCGTCTGCAAACTGCCGAACTCAAGCACTCTTTTTGAAAGGTAGCGTTCTTGAAGAGTCCATGCTCGAGAATCAATAGGCTCGCCGCGATCTCTGCTACCTTCGAAACAAGTCAGATATGCTGCCCCTACCGTTTGCTCCTGGCCCGGACATCGAAACGGAAGTCGCACTGCTAGTCGTGTCTGCGCTGTTAGATTAATTTCTCCTAAAAATCCATCTACAGCTCGGCTAGCTCGCGACGCAATAATGGTGACGGTGGCCTGACTATAGACGCGCGCCATGTCGGCGATTTGCAGTGTCTTATCCTCTTCATCATCTTGGACTATGCATAGTGAATCCGCCCACTGGAATATTCAGAGTTAGCAGTCGTCCCTTTTTGATCTTGACTTCTAAGCATCTTAAAAGCTTTCTGGTCACGCCCTTGGCCTAAGGTGCGGTTATAATATTTCATACTTGACAAAGCAAGAGGAGATTAAATCCGAGGACTACTCACGAGGTACTGAAGGCCAACAGCGGAGGTTATCTTTATAGCGTCTTGAAGAGATTTTGGAAGTTTACACCATTCAAGGGTAACGTTCCCAGACTCCATCCGTGCCTTGGTCGTCTTGTAGGGCTGATCGCCACCCCAGCAATAGCTGAGTGCGGCATATGGCTCAACTGCCTCGCCCTTAGTCTTCGTCTCAATCGTGATGCAGAAATCGCACGAATTGCAACCGCTAGAGATATGCAAAACACGCAGGGGCATGTACATCTGCGCGACTTCCTTACATTTCACATGCGAGTCTTGGCACTTCCGCAGCCATTGCCTAGCAAGTCCGAGGTTTTCGACTGACCCTGGAAAACGGTTGACGGGCCGGTTATGGATTAGATGGCTGGCATCATCATCTAGTATGCGATGCGTAAGTCACCTTACAAGACATGTGCTAACACAGAGTCATGCATACCTCGCGTCGTGAAAACATCGACTGCGCATTTCGCAAATACCCGGCACTTGCCCCAGTGTGGATGCAATACAGCATCTTCTTCCCAAAGCCCAAAGAATGCAATCTCGTCGACAGGGCAGCGGTCGACTAACGACGTAGAATACGTCTCGGCGCATACTAATATGCTTGACGTATTTGTGCTTGCTTTTAGGACGCCATATCGTTCTTGATTGGAAGATGAATCTCCTTCCCATAGCGAATCCAGCCATGAACAAAGCTGGCACCTTTCCGTAAGCCCCTTTAGTACGTCTTCTAGGGTGGCATTGAAAAAGAAAATGTCAGACGGTATACCCTTCTGATCACTGTTTGGATTGAGGAAAGATTGATTTTGCTCGATGTCAATCGCAAACTTTCTACAATTGTGACAAGAATGGAAATCTTCTGGCGGGATCATTATTCCTCGTGGGCATGCGATTTAGTTAGAGGTTCTGATACGCATCCAACTGGAGCGGAGGTCGATGGCTGCTTTCCTAGAGGCCCCGAAAGAGGCAACCCCATTGGTTCCTTTAGTGATCGCGTCATCTGTCCACTCAACGCACCCCACAGACCCCGCTACTGGACATATGCACTCCATTAGATCCCATATTTAATACGCAATCAATATCTCGAATCTTTGCACAACACATGAATGCGACGAGCAATTCATTTATGTTGATTACCAAGTTCTTATTATATTCCTTACACTAGGTTAGATATGAGGAAGAAAATCCGTCCAGCTTACAGCGGTGTATACGCTGGCTGGCAAATTTCGTAAACTAATGATCGCCTCAATTATAATGTAAGAACGAGCAGCAACAAGGCTGAGGATACATAATCCTAAGAATATGTCCCAAGATTTTGGTAATTTTCTATTTCGTGGTTCTTCCCGCTGGACATTGATCCATACCCAAGCTAGGTTGAATCTGCCTCGGTAACCAAGAGTAGCAAGAATACGTACCATCCCAACGCTCACGGCAGAGACGGAGGCAAGGATTACTGCTGATATTCGCCACAATAGCTGTTCGATGCTTGACGGATAGGCAAAATTCCAGCCAAGCAAATGTATACCTGAGTGAATTAAAGAGGGTATGACTAACATAGCGAGGACGTTAGGTGGCAACCTCGTTGGCAGGATAGCATCATCAGGGATGCGCTGCAAGCGAGTCTTGTTGTAGCTGTTGGTCTCCACTTGCCGCTCCAAGTCATATTCTTTGAAGCATGATCTCCTCTCCCAGACTCTGCTCGAGTCCTGGATAAAGTCTAGTGGCGAATCGATGTATGGCGCATCTGGAGGTATCCCACAATCGGTTAAAATTTTGACAATTGGGAACATGCAATGCAGAATTGTTGGCGTTTCGACATGCTGTGGTTTGTTCCACCAGAAGAAATAAGACATTGCGGTTGACGCAACGAATGCGAGGGTGAAGAGCTCGAGCGGGGAGACTGAAAGGCCATCGATAACCCGTGCTACAGATTGTATGATAATCCATCCGATCTGTAAGAGGGCAAATCCTTTAGCGAACAAATCTGATTTGCTCTTATCCCATATCTCGTTGCGAGTGATCGTCGGAACTGGTATATAGCCGCGCGATGCCAAAAAATGAATGCATTCCGCATTGATTGGAAATGCTGATTCACCCGGCAGCTGAAGAAGGAATCCTAGAAATATGTTATAAGTCGATGGATGTCGAATCAATTTTCGATCGGACGTACCGCCACTATTCCCATAGAACGCATGAACCATTGTCCAAGAGTCGAGACTATTCAGATCTTTCATCTGCTCGACCGATCTACGAGCACTGAGCCACTGACTGGCCGCCACCATGGTCAGTAAATCAGGAGCGAATATTGCTAATACGCCCCAGCGAACCCTCCTGAACAGAACCTGCATAATACTGTCCGCCTTCCCAGGAACATTGAGATGGAGGATAGTCCAAATTGCCGTGATGATAACAGTGGCGCAGCTGTAAATAATTCCAACCGTTCCACGAACATCCGGAGTAGACACCCAGCCAGCAAACCCGTCCTCTGCCATAGCTTAATATCAATCTGCCAACTTCTATTAGCTAGCAAGTATTAAGGGTTGTTGTCTATATAAACACGCTGTACGAAGCGTCGGCTCCGTAATAGGATCAGTGTGACGGCCTTTAGAAAAAAAGGAAGCAACCCCTTCTTAACAGCCTCGGCCATGTAATGAGATCAGCAGCGTAGCATCACTACCATTTTTTCTTCTACTCTCAAGGCTATTTTGGGTGTTTTCCCCGAAACTAGCTTATTCTATATAGCATCCGTGTCGATCACAGCGCTTGATAATGCATTAGGGGAGGATGTTATCCTATAAAATCATCGGTAGGGTTTCACAACGCTAGACATACAGATTCTATTAATAGACCCCAAGGGGAAAAATAGCAAGATAAGGATATATAATAGCTTTCGAGACGATGTATCATCAAGGTGTATGATGTATAGCTCAAATCTACGCTTTGTACGGACAGCATATTAAGAATCTTGGGTGCCACTACTATTGCGGTGGTGGGCCTGAGAGATTTACTGTCTAGTTTCTCATGAACAATAGGCTAGCGAAAGCCGCTATAATAGAAGACTCTAGTCGGGGCGTTTCAAGGGTACCGTAATAAATAAAAAAATTCAATATAAAATTAAGACTGTTCTAATTTGTAACTTCTAAGACACAGACAGACCTATTTTTAAACGAAGCGCCTACTATGTTTACTTTTTTGTTCTTTATAAAGCAGTCGTCATGATAAAAACTCCTCGAGCAGTACGTAAGTAAGTAGTAAGTCCTATGGCTGACCTCCTAAAGTTTGCATTAGTCTATGCGATGATGGGGATAATAGCCTACCTAGCTCGGACTCATACCTAATGAGTAAAGCCTCGGTACTCCAACCTCGCACCTACCGTGGACTTCGGATGCCGTGACGCCATTAGCGGCAAGGAATCCTCAGCTTCCAATATTGATACTTATCAAGCTAACCCCAGCTATAGAAGGCGGCAGATGTAGGTGGGGGCTAGTTCGGCAGAACCCCACCGCTGGAAAGAGGGGCATATTACGGTCCGTCTCACTATAACTTATGAACGGAACTACCCGGCGTGAAATACATGTACCGTCAATATTAGTCAACTAATATTAGACTTCACACTCGTCGAATGACGCATGTACGCCAGAGGGGACTAAGTAAGCTGAAAATAAAACCTCGTACTAAGTTTTGCACTTATAGGAACTGCTTACCTGAGATATTTCAAGTACGTGTAATGGTACATCCAGCCACTAACTAACTACATTGAGATGTCCTGGCAACAACGGTATAATCGACTTGATTGTGCCCACGACCCTTCACACGTTCAAGGCTTGATATAAACCAGAGTCCCCGGACCCGCCATCTTAACAGCTTTATCAATCGCTGCAAGGAAGTCATCCAAGCTATACTCCCCATGAACCACATGTCCAGCCCTCTTACCCAACTTCATCAATCCCGCCTCAGCAAGGCGGACAACACCTTCGAGATCCTCCCGTGAATACATATAAGATCCCTTGATCGTCCAATTGCTTACCATTGCTTTGAGGTAAGGAATCGGCAACGTTTCATCCTCACGTCCGCCCACAAGCGTCACACGCCCCTTTTCCCGTAACACCGATAATGCGGCCGCGAAATTCGTTGCGCCGGTCGCCGCAGGTGGCGACACATCAACCACGGCATCGATGGGCCCGAATGCTCCGAGCGCAATACCATCCGTCTTGATGTCCCCAGTCAGCTGCACCGTCTCTACGGCGTCCGGGTACGTCTCCTTCAACCTGGCAAGGCCAGCCGCGCTGCGGCTCGCGGCAATAACGCGCGCTCCTAGCGCCACGGCCACGTCCACGGCGGCCGTACTGTAGTGCCCTGTGGCTGGTGTGACAATGACGCGCTCACCGGGCTGTAGAGCAATATTTCGCATGCTCGCGTACACTATAGCATTGGCACTGAGGACAACGAGTTCTCCAGTTGTGTAGCCGAGACCGCCAACTTGGGGACTCCCCAAGAGGCGCGCTTCATCGAGACGGTAGATGTTCTCGAGCGGGGCGGGCACGTACTCGGCAAAAAAACCGCTGCGTGCGAGCGTCTTGTAAAGATGCTGCGACTCGGGCGTGAAGCCGGCAAATACGCCTCTGATGACGTTGACGGAGGGGTCGTCACGGGCGCGGATTAACGAAGAGACCATCACAAGCTGACCCTCTTGTAGCGTCGTTGCGTCTGGCCCGAGGGCTGCGATGCGACCTATGCCGAAAGAGCCTGGGATGATGGGGTAGGGGAGTTGAAACATGCTGTGATCGGCTTTGAAAATATGTGCTACATTCGAGTGCACTAGGGATGTGTCGAGCTTTACAAGAGCGGAGCCGTGCTCTACCTTGGGCATGGGCACGGATTCCACAGTTGCTTTACCTGGGCCGGTTTGCACCACGGCGCGCATCGTGTTAGGGAGGGAGGAGACCATCTTGTTTGTATGCTGATTCTAGGGATAGGATGGAAACTATATCGTTGAGTATTCGCTTTCATGTTGTCTGGAAAGCGACTGCTCCAGTCTCTTATATACACAATTCTATTTGTTCACTAGTTTAATTGAGCGTCCGATATCTTGCTGTTCTCGAAGCTTTGTTGCGAATAGCATCGTAAGAAATACGAAACCAGGTTAGCTCCATATTCACCCTTACTGGACGGATCGAAAATGAAACCGGAGTCCGTGCTAAGGATTTTTGAAAGCACATTCTATGAACTATGCTTAACACCTGTTACTATCTTATAATATCAGTGCGTATTATCGGGCAACATATGTAAATAGCCTTGGTAGAATACGAAATAAGGTTAGCGTGATCTGGAATACGAAACAAGGTTAGTCATTGTGGATAGGACATAACCATGTTTCGTGGACTAAACCAATCGGAATGATTATCCCCAATTTGTCAGCCCATTGATCCCGTCGAAGGCAGCTTGATGATATATGCCTGTTGTAGTGAGCTAAGCAGAGCCAATATTTTCCTAAATAGCATGATGAAGCTTGCTCTCGGCTTCCAACGCCAAAATACAATACGGCTATTCCGGCGCAGCTGAACTCAAAGCATCAGCTGTAAACGATTACTGAGACTTCTCCTATTGGGCCGTGGTCTAATCAACAACGAAGATTTTTCTCTCTTGGATCTTGGCGACCATTAAGACAGGATGCCGGCGGACAAAGAAGGAAACCCTATTCGAAAGCGCAAAGCCCATAAGAAATCCCGCCATGGATGTGCCAATTGTAAGCTAAGAAGCATTAAG
This sequence comes from Xylaria scruposa, assembly GCA_022385635.1. Taxonomy (NCBI): domain Eukaryota; kingdom Fungi; phylum Ascomycota; class Sordariomycetes; order Xylariales; family Xylariaceae; genus Xylaria; species Xylaria scruposa. Next base: position 12,922 of record MU280259.1, on the reverse strand, counting down.
GTAAGATGATTTTGTTACTTATCCCGAATGTGCGGATGTGACATATTAGTGACCCTTAGTTTCCATGTTCGAGATTTCTTGCATTTCACTGACAATGAACGTCATGAGTGGCATATACTGAGACTGTGTAGTGCGATGAGACAAAACCGTGCTGTAGGAGATGCGAATCCTTTAATGTTGTCTGCTGCTACGGCCCCAAGTTCTCGTCGGAAGGCCTGGTGGCCAAACCGAGCTTTCAAGTTCGTATCGATACCATATCCCCAAAAGTCGTGCGATCTCCACCGGCCCCCCTACCTATCTCAGGATCTCAGTATAGCTCAGAGGTATACCAGCTTGTTGCAGAAGACATCCCTTTGATCGAGAAGTTCCAGAGACGCACTGTATGGACTTTGGGGACAGGGGCAACGCATCATGTCTACGCTGCGAAAACCCTGCCTTTAGCTTTCACGGTACGAAGATTGCTTAATCGTCCATGCCTTCTGTAGACACGGCCACGGACCCCGAAGAACTGACTTGTTCCTATGCAGAACCCGCTGCTGATGCATGCCGTACTAGCTATGGCCGAAATCCATGATCTAGCCATTGGCCCATTTGAAAGCAGGAGTACATCCTTGCTCACGTACCACTGGTATAACGCCATCTCTTCAATGCGGCGATATATAAACAAACCCATAATACCATGCGAACGCGACATGCTTTGGGTATCAGCAAGCTTGATAGGCATCGGCGCTCTGGCATACGTAGAGGCTCGATCGCCGGAGGAAGCTTGGCCGCTCCGCCCGCCATCACCTGCTGATCTCTCATGGTTCACATTGTGCGATGGGCAGATGCTTATTGCAGAACTAACTGACCCGATGAGAGAGGATTCTGCGTTCTTTCTACCCGCGAAGGAGATGCGTGATTTATGTTCCTGGGTGATAGGGCTAGCTATGACAGGTCTGGAGTCGAAAGAACGTTGGGCTAAGGGGCTTCCTAGAGGATTTGAACGATTCTTTGGGCTTTCGTCATCATGCCCTACCTCTCTATCTTCGATTTCAAACGACGACAATACTTATGCTGATAGCCCTAATTGCACTCGGAAGAACAACATCAGTGAAGAGCTGAGAGAGGAGGCTAATAATATAGATAACAACCCTTATTACGTAACCGCTAAATCAGCCGCGGAGTTATTCATGCTCGATCTGGACCAGGAAAACTTTCTAGCGCATATCTGCTTCGTCAGAACCCTTGATGTGCCGTTCCGGAACCTGTTGATTCACAAGGATGAAAAAGCGATGCTGCTTCTGTACTGGTATGCGAAGATCTGTGACAGGAGACTTTGGTGGTTGTGGAAACAGTCTTGCACTGAGGGGCTTGCGATATATAGGTATTTGGAGAGAGTATGGACTGTGTCTGGGGATGAGGATGGGTTGGCATTGCTTGAGCTGCCGAGGATGCGGTTAATGGCTGCTCTAGGAACGACATCGTAGTCATCATTAGACACGCCTTCATTTGACGCGCTGCTTAAATGTCTATAAAGCTGGGTTTATGAGTAGATGATTAAGGTAGGCAGTAGAAGTTTGTTGGCGCATGGAGTGCTTTAAAACACCTCTGCGGTCGTTGTCTAAATACATACATTGACAACATAGACTGAGTTATTTGCTTTGTGTGAGCCCAGGAAGCTTAATCTCCACGCCGTTCAATACCTCCGACATGTGAACTTGACATCCCAACCGACTACTCTCGGTGATGTTGTAAGCAAGATCCAGCATATCTTCTTCGCGCTCAGTAGGAGGCTCTATTGATTGATACGCCTTTTGGTCCAATAGGATCATGTGACAGGTGGAACATGCGCAGTCACCCTGACAAGCACCTAATCCTCGCGAAACACTGAAGTCAGTCTCGACGCAAGCCCTCAGAGCACATGAATAGCTCACCTTCAACTTCTAGGGAATGAGTCTTAGCCACATCAAGCAAGCTTTCCCCAGCGACTGCCTGGCATGTGTGCCTAAGGCCCATAATATCCACGAAGGTGATTGTTAGACTGCGTGAGGACGGTCAATCAAAGGTAAGGTCATTGATCTTAGGTTAGGAGGAGACTGGATGAATGTGTAACAAACATTTTCCTGTTGGTTCCGGTACTGGGTGACGTCGATACTTGAGCTCGATTACACGATTTAGTCGTGATTCCTCTTCCGCACTCAGGCTGACGTAAACGGCTTTTAGCTACGAACGTATTTCTGAAGAATAGAGAAGTCCTATTAACCTGGACAAAAGGGATTAAACGACCGTGGTGCTGAATAAGGGATTTCATTGCTTTCAAAAAGAAGAGTATTTGAAAGGAGTTGATGAGAAAAACAAAAAGGCATCTGCTGTTGGGTTAGTGATATTAGTAGATAAATGCGGCTTATTTAAAGGCATCACGAGCACCTGTGAGTTGCGGATCTTACATTGGTATTACGAGATATAAGGGCCGTGAAGCCCCGAGGGAACAGGCCCGAAAAGGCCTCAATAGCCGGTATCGGGTAATAATTTATGTTAGGCTGGCGTGCATCTCGTCTCGTAGTCCAGCTGCCATCGCCGCCAGCTACTGGTATATATAGGGATCTCTTAGTCTTACCAAAATAGGATCAAGTAAACTTTTGACAAACAAGTTTCATTATATTTGATGCCCATATTCTTTGCCTGCTGTTAAATCTAGTGACTTTTGACTCACTAACCTATACGCCCACCATGGATCATATGTTGCGTCTTGCGGTCTCACCAGATGAACCACGAAACTCATCTATTATCTCCAAGATCTACCATACATGGATCCCGTGTATTGTAGGATTTCTGGTCTGTTTTGCATCTACTACCACGATACCCGCGCAACTGCAACTTCAGAAAGCGTTTGGGGTTTCAGAAAAAGTGGCCATGCTGCCGTTTACGGTCTTCATTCTAGGTCTTGGGTATGACTCCCAACAGAAATAGAGCGTTAAGAAGAAAACCGATTATTAAACACCACATAGCTTAGGTCCTGTAATTGGCGCCCCTATCAGCGAGAACTTTGGTCGGCGTCCGGTATACTGGCTTAGCGTGCCGGCTTTTTGCTTGCTTGTCCTTGGCTCCGGGCTTTCGGCATCTTTTGCTTCTTTGTTGACATGCCGATTCCTAGCAGGGGCGTTTGGTGGCTCGGCGCTGGTCGTTGGGTTCGGATTGCTCACAGATATCTGGGCACCGCATCAACTGCCTATTGCGCTATCGGTGTTTAATACGATACCATTCATGGGGCCTAGCACAGGGTTCGTCGAGTCCACGAGCTTTTTCGTGCTGTTCATACTCACTAACAGTTCTCTCTGAAGCCAGCTCTCCAGTGCCTTCATCGTGGAACACTTTAATTGGCGATGGACACAATGGGTAACTCTGATGCTGGGTCTTCTTACTTGTCTAACAATTCTGCCCATGAGCGAGGTGTACTTGCCTGTGATTCTGAGGAAGAGAAATAACTCAAGGCGAACCAAGACCAGTACTTCCTTACGTTCAACGGTGATGCAAATTATCTCCTCCATTCCATTGGTCCGACCATTACAGATGCTCGTGACCGAGCCCATTGCCGGTCTCCTTGCACTGTGTGAGTTTTGACCTGTTAATTGACTACGACAATGCAATTCCCATTCTCTGATAACCTGACTTTAGATGTGGCATTTAATTTTGCCGCCGTATATTGTTTCTCGTCAATCATCCCTTTCGCCTTCAAAGAAGTATACAATTTCAGCTTAACCGAGCAAGCAATGGTGTTTCTCAGCTTAATAGCAGGGTAGGGCCTTAGATCTTCCCGGTGCCTGCTTCGTACGTAGACTGATCATTGATTATAGATATCTTCTCGCGGCCCCAGCAATGATCATACCATTCTACTATCAGATGCGGAAGAAATCCCCTCAAAAGTTGTTAGGCGAAGCAGCGGCCAGTGAAGAGAAACCTCTGATGCCTGAGAGTCTGCTATGGCCAGCGCAGCTCGGAAGTCTGGCCATGCCGATTAGCTTCTTCTGGTTTGGGTGGAGTGCAAATCCCGAGACGCCCTGGATCGTTCCGGTAGTGGGACTGGGGTTGTTCGCATGGGGTAATGACCTACTTTACGTGAGTGAAAAAGAATTCTTCATGCAGTCAGAAGAACTGACAGAGCCAATGCCAAGAACTCGTCCCAATTGTACCTTTTGGAAACATATGGGTCCAAATACGGCGCGAGTGCGACAGCCGCCAACAACTTGCTCCGGTACTGCCTAGCCTCTACACTCCCACTTTTCATCACGCAGTGTAAGTTCTACGTGCCTGGTGCGGATAAATCTCTCACTAACCAAGATCCTGTAGTATATAGTAACTTGGGTATCAACTGGGGAGCCAGTCTGCTTGGGTTCATTTTGATCGTATTTCTACCTATCCCTTGGGCATTTAAACAATACGGTCCAAGTTTAAGGTCGTGCAGTCAATATATCAAGTGATTATCTTACAGTTAAATAAATAACTACTCAAGTTATACATAAATTTTAGTTAAGAGCTACTAGTAATTAAGAGCGAACTTTATTCAACCCTGCAAATCATCCTTGGCTAGGTCGATCGGAGGCCTCGACCCAAGACTTTAATAAATTACATCTCAAGTCAAATTTATATGTCATGTCTCCAACTATTAAGTTTAATACCAAGAGGCACGTTACGCTGGGTTCAATACACGGGGTGCTATTTCCCGACGACCCTTACCATGTATAATAGCCTACTCTAAGTGATAGGCTGTCAGAGTGATAGCCTACAACTTAGAGCAATAGCCTGCTATTAAAACACCTAGACAAGGCAAACAAAGGATTCGAAAAAGCCTTGGGAAGCTAGGAGATCCCCGAAGAATTATCTAGGTGTGTACCAAGTAAAATAAAAAGGGGTTTGAGCACACGTGGTCACGTGACACTTGTACCGCAAGTTAAAGTTGGCAGGAAGCAAGAAAAGAAACGGCGTAATAAACGTTCGCACCTTGTCAGCCCTGCGGGTAGTTTCTACTAAGCTTATATTCTATGCAAAACTTACGCATGACTAGTAAAGGTAAAGGTGGTGTAATAAGTACAAGGAACATAAGCAAGTAGAATTCATGTCATGACTCGAAATAACATGATCAAGCAAATATGATATATTATTGGCAATTTCTCTTCTATTTATATGGCTTGTAACTAAAAGATTACCTGGTAGCTTGTACTCGTTCAAGAATCATTCGCACCCGAAACCTTACCTTTTACAGTACTAACAATACAGATTCATGTTGGAATAATGGCATCTTTATTCAGGAAGAAGTCCTACAAGATGTATACAAAAAGTGCTATACCACAGATATTTCGGAAGTATGCCCCTTATCTAGACACAGATTCCTATGTGGCTGCCGCAAATGTCTTTCCCATGAGAGTTAACAACCATGTGGCGGAAGACCTTATTGACTGGTAAGTTCTCTCTGCATCTTTAGTTTAGAATATGGAAGCTCACATTTTGCTAGGAATAATGTTCCGGAAGATCCTATGTTTCAACTAGCGTTTCCTCAACCGGCGATGCTTTCCCAATCCGATTTAGGAAAGATCAAGTCGTCCGTGCGCATGGGCCAGCCCAAGCCGGTCATACAACAGCTGGCGGAGGAGATCCGGAGGGTGATGAATCCGCACCCAGCTAACCAGAAGACTGAGAATGTGCCACGCCTAAACGGCGTTGAGATTCCCGGAATGCAGCACAAGTACCGGGAGACGGTGCTCTTCTTCCCGGCCGAAGGTCAGTTCTGCCACTCCTTCTGCACCTACTGTTTCCACTGGGCACAGTTCACATCAGTGGGCTCCTCGCAAACCTTCAAGTCGAGCGACGGCACCCAGCTGCGTGACTATATCTCCCAGACGCCTCAGATTCGCGACGTGCTTTTCACCGGCGGTGACCCTATGGTCATGCCCCCCGATATTCTGGCATCCTATATCAAGCCGTTGATAGCCAGCGATGGGTCAGCTCCCGCGAACCTCGACACCATTCGCATCGGATCGAAGTCTCTGGCCTGGTGGCCTTATAAGTACACGAGCGATCCGGACGCTAAAGACACTCTGAAGCTGTTTGAGAGTGTGGTCCGCTCCGGGCGCCAGCTCGCCTTTCAGGCACACTTTAGCCACCCACGCGAGCTTGAGCACCCGGCGGCTCAGGATGCCATTCGTCAGATCCGAATGACGGGCGCACAGATCCGTGGGCAAGCCCCCCTCATCCGCCATGTGAATGATGATCCAATGCTGTGGCGGCGCATGTGGAACCTGCAGGCAAAGCTAGGCATCATCCCGTACTACATGTAAGTTCACCCTGAAACCTCCACCCACTGCAGCAGCAAGAGGGTACGTTGATGGATGGTTTGGTTGGGTCACTGATCAGTTGAAAAACACCTAGGTTCGTTGAGCGGGATACAGGCGCCTCGCATTACTGGAACGTGCCACTTGGCCGCGCCCACAGCATCTTCAGCGAGGCGTACTCAGGCATAGCTGGGACGGCGCGAACAGTCAGAGGCCCATCCATGTCTGCATCTCCAGGAAAGGTCGGAGTCCTGGGCATTGAGAATATCGGCGGCGAAGATGTCTTTATACTCAAATTTTGGCAAGCACGTGACCCTGCGTGGATTAATCGCGTGTTCTTTGCTAAATACGACCCTGAAGCCACGTGGTTGAGTGACTTATCGCCGGCATTTGGGGAGAGAGAGTTTTTCTATGAGCAAAGATATAGAGAGTTAGTGGAGAAAGCTGGAAATTGTGCTTCAGGACAATTACTAGACTGATTCTTATAAATATTCAGGGTTTTCTTTAACCTAGCGAGAGTTAAATATAAGAAACTAGTTTTTATCATAATATTATTACTATCTTTTGCCTTAATTTAACTCAAAGATTATTATTTGACCCTTGAATAACCTCCAGGATTTCTGAATGGTTTTGTAAGTTTTTTGTAAATTCTATTAAGCCTCGGCCCTCGTGGTCTTGTATATTGCGGTCCGTGTTTCTGTGCTCCCATAATAAACGGAAAGCTTTATGTCCAACTTCGGGTTCATTGGAGGCAGCTTGAGCGGCGAGAAAAAGCGTCGGTATCCCCGTGCCACACATTTCGTTCGGATTAATTGTTGGGAGAGCGAGTAACTTTTCTATCACGCTGGCCTTCCCAAGCTGGGCCGCAATACCTAGCGGCGTGTAATTGTGGTTGTCTCGCGCATTTAACTCAATTTGGTCCTTCTTGAGAAGTAGATCAAGCGCCTGGTATGTGTCCGAGTCTATCGCGATATGGAGTGGCGTTTTCCCGTCGCAATCTTTAGCGTTCACGTCAACATCTTGTCTTACAAGAATTAGCTGGACGTTCGACACGCAGTCGAAGGACGCGGCCAGGTGCAACGGTCGCTGCCCGCGACCGTCGGCGTCATTGACCATGTCCGGAAGGATGTCCAATAGGTATTGAATCACCCCATGGCTCCTTTCATATTGGCATGCGAGATGCAGCGGAGTGGACCGATATTTAGGGAGTTTCATTGCGTCGGCTGACACTGGGTTGCCATCCGGCCGGCAACCAACTCGCTGGCTGGGATCCACACCAGCTTGCACCAACTCCCTAACGCAGGGAAGCTGTCCCTTCTTCGCCGCTTTATGTAGCGGAGTCTGTCCATCCGCATCTTGCACGTTCAAGTCAATACCACTTACATTCAGCAGATTTTTTAGAATCTTGAGATTCCCATTCCTTGCAGCTGTATGTAAAATCGTGCGCTTGGATGCGATGTAAGTAGTGGTGAGGATACTTGACCTCATCACTGGGATGTTCCCTCTCTCATCTATTGGGAGAGTAACGCTTCTCCTGGTGCGGTGCAAGGGGGATGTTTGCGCATTAATATCGACCGCTCCACAATTCTCTCTGAGGAACATAAAGATAGAAGTATCATTGCCGGATATATGGAAAGGCGTGACCCCGTTCACGTTTGGTTTTAATGGATTTGCTCCCGCTTCCACCAGAATCTTGACGCACGACAGATTTCCCTTCGTAACAGCGATATGGAGGGGAGTCTGGCCCTCAAAGTTCTGGCTGTCAAGAGACTCTGGGGATTGCCCAGCCACTAGATGTTGCAGGAGAACGTCAAGCTCATACTTGCAGGCTATGTGCAAACCGCTCATTCGATTAGGAGTAAATGGATCGAACACCTCTGAGTCTTCATATTGGGTAATAGTGAGAAAGGCTGGTTTGAGCTTGGCTCCTTGTAAGCGTGAACGCAAGCTATTTTGAAGTATCAGGTCCGGGAAGAAAGAAATCTGGTGGGCAGCCTCGACTCTATTGTTCATTCTAAGAAGCTCCCGTGCAAGGGCGTAAAAAGATCCTGGCTTGAGCTGATCACTTCCGGTCGTTGGTTTATGAAACTTTAGGTGAATTGTCCAGTACCTCGCAGCATATTCCAGAAACTCTGGGGAGTTAAGGCGTTCCTCTAGAGATTTTTGATCGTGACAAATATCCTGGAAACAAGCGCTCGTGGTCATGTAAGAGACACACCTTTTCCCCAACTCCTCACTTGCACTTGGGACCAATTCCACGCCCTCGCCCCCGGACAGATATGTGCCAAGGGAAACGTGAAGAAAGCCGACGTTTCCCAGCTTATCTTTCTCAATCAAACCTTGACAACAGGCTTCAATTGATTCCCACGAAATGGCACCTCGCTTAGAATATCCGCCCCTAGCGTTACTCTGTATCTGGAGTAACTTTACAAGCTCAGCCACAGAAAGGGGTCGAACCGCATCGCGCAAGAAAGCGAGTACAAGAACAACCATTGTTCTAGTTCGCCAGTTCGGGCCAGTTCGGCGCCAATTTAGATCATCTCGAGACTCTATGGCTCGGTTAATGTTCCTTCGGAAAGCGTTGCTGAGTACTGTGTTAAGATAAAGTTCCTCGTTATCATTATAATCGTCCGTGCTGCTTATGTGGCTAATGTTGCTCCTGAAAGCCATCTTACGTATTGTATCTAGGTCCGCCTCGACGTCATTATTGGTAATTGCTGCGCTGATAAATAGAAAGTTTAGCTGCACGAGCAAGAAACTATAATGAATAAGTCCATGCGCAGTTTGTAGCATTAGTGTATGGGACTCACATGTTACCGGACGCGTCAGCAATAGTACTCTTTACAAAGTCGCGGACGGTCTGTTCCTGAGCCCAAAGGCACTCTTTATGGTCCGTCCATAATTCAGACAGCATGTCGTCCAGATATTCATCAATGTCATTATTGTCCGTATAAAGGGTCAACTTCGTCGCATCTCGGAAATGCTTCTGCCACGTGGTAGTGCCAATGCGATTGGTCATGACGAGCCCAACCTTAGATTCAACCTGAATGTTGCGCAAATAGTGGAGTATGTTGGCAAGGTAGTCGGGGTTGCATTCATCTAGAGCGTCCAAAATGATGCAGGTATGCTTGTCTTTAAGCAAAGACACAATTGTCGTAACAACCTCTTCTGGTTTTGGCATGGCCCAGTTGCGGTATTTTGCGAAAAGGTTCTGGGCATGTTCAAAGTCATTGGTTTCTATGACTAGCTGCTGCAACAGGAGCATGAGAACTGAAGCAGGATGATGTTGATCATAATTATCCGTGTTGAAAAAGATACTTGCCACAACAGGTTCTCGTCTGACCTGTTCATCAACCTTGTAATCCTGTGGAGCTGCATCCGTGGTGGCTGTTCCAAATTTCAAGGTTGATTTGGGCCAGGTCTTGCGATGTGACTCCTCATGCCGAGTTTGGATTCTTTCGGATGTTGTTGCGGCGGGGGATTGCAGCTTCTCATCAGGCTCATGAGAATATTTGTCGGGCGTTGGCGTCTGCTGTAATAGATCGAGTATGCCCAGGATAGTTGTTGTCTTTCCGACGCCAAGCCGCCCCTGCAGGATCAGGGTGTGGCCCGTTTTCTGAAAGCAGCGCTGGAAGAGTTCATTCCTATACAGCCAGTGAACAAGCCTTTTTGGGAATGAAGATTCGGGGCGTTCTGGCAATTTGGTTTTGCTTGCGTGTTGTAATATCCACGACCCCACGTTAGCATCTAGCATTTGCTTATTAGCGCATCGTGGCCTGTAGACAGGTGGCCAACACCTTCTTTAACAGCTACGCCGAGGAAATTATCTGTACTTGCCTGTATAGTATTGGTTTCCAACTTGAACATTCCCTCCAGAAACCCGCAGGTTATGAACTAAGTTAGTTGTCTCCATTAAATGGTCGAGTTATTGTGCTAACATCTAGCATTAAAGGAGACTGAGAGAACAATGATGATAAGAAATCATAGTAACGCTTTATTAGGTCACAAGCATCTCATGCTTCATCCGCCTTTGCTTAGCCACATTACCCCTCTTTTGAAAAGGATGATCTGGCTGAAACGAACAAGGGGCTAAAAGGAAGGTTGCATTCGTGATAAAGAAGTGACTGACCAATGCTTAAGCTGGACCTTGACCCAAACCCTACTCTGTTGCAGCGCAGGTTGTGCGGCGCCGTGGGCCATGCATCCGCGCCGGCAACGCCGCCGCGCCGCAGCAGGGGCGCCATAGAGAAGCAGAGGGTGCTAGTGGGTGCTGCATATAACAAGGGGGGGCCGGGGACTGCTTATGCCTTTGTTTTTACCGAAGAAGGTTGATATGGAGAAGGTTGTAGGGGGGTTACAAGCTATGCAATAACTTATAACCACAGAGGTAATAATTAATAAGTTATAATAATAGCTTTAATTATATTATTTAAAAATAATAATAATATTATTATTATAATAAATATAATATAATATTTTTTATAATTTTATATTAAATAATATTTTTATTTTTTTTATTAAAATAAATAATAAATTTATAATTAAATAATTAAATATTAATTTTAATATTAAAAATTTAATTAATAATAAAAAATTATATAAAAAATAAATTTAAGCTTTAATTTATTTATAATTATTTAATAATTTATATTTTATATAATTTAATAATATAATTAAATAATTTATTATTAATTAATTATTTAATTTATTAAGCTTTTTATTAAGCTATAATTATTAATAACGCTTTTAATGTTTTTATTAATTATATTAAGTTTATAATAATTAAAATATTAAAAATAACTTTTTATTTTATATAATAATAACGTTTTTTAATTTATATCCTTTAATTTATACTTTTTAATTTATGTTTTTTAATTTATGTTTTTTAATTAAGCTTTTTAATTAAACCTTTTAATAGTTTAACTCCGATTTTTATTGTTGTTATAAGCTGCCTTAAGTAAAAAACTATATTATAGTGAAAACCTTATTTATATAACGCTCGGGTTAAGGTTAAGCATACGTTTAAGCTTTTAACTTTATTAAAATTTATTGTAATTTCTTTATTAAAAATCGTATAATAATAATACATTTAATTAAAATAACATGTTATATATTATTATCTTTATTAGATTTTCTGCTTTGTTTAATATATTTAATTTAATATTATAATTATATATTATTATTTTTATTAATTATAAGCCTTATTAGCTATATTTAATAAAAATAAGATTTTTACTTCAGGCTGGTTATATTTTTTAGCTTTTTATACGTTATACTTAATTAAAATATTAGGTTTTATATTAATATCCTTATTACGTTACTTATTTATTAATATTATTTAATTAATATTTTAAGCTTTATATTATTATTTTTATTTTTATATATATTTAAGCTTTAAACTATAAATTAAATATATAAAGCTTAAAAGCGAAAACTTTAATTAATTAATATAATTAATATAGCTAGCTTAAAATATAGCTAGTATAATTAAAAATACGTATAATAAAAAAGCTAGCTAAAATAAAGGCTAAACTATTAAAAACGGCTAAATTCTTAGCTAGTTTTTTTATTATATATATTTTTAATTATATTAACTATATTTTATATATTATATATTATATTAAAATTAAGTTTTATTAGTTAAGTTTTTTTTTTTAATAACAGCTTGCCCGGCACTTTTAAATTTTATTAATTAGTTATATTAGCTACGTAGATTTTTTATTTTTAAATTTTATAAAAATATAATTTTTTATAATTTTAAACGTTTTAATATTTTAAATTATAATTATATAAAAAGCTTAAATAAATTAAAAAAATATTAAAATTTAACAATTAATAAGTTATTTTTTTAAATATTTATATAAATTTTTACTTTTATTTTTATTTATTTAATCAAGTTATTATTTATATTTTTTTAATTTTTTTTAATATTATTAACTTTGTTTTTTTTGCTAAAATTTTAAAATAAAAATAATATTAAAGTTTTTAATAATTAAATAATAACGTTAATAGCTTTTTTATTTTTTTAAACGTTATAAATAAATTAACATAATATTTTTTTATTATTTAATTAAAAAACAAACATTTTATTTTTAAATAAAAAATTTATATATTTTAATTAATATAATATTATTTTATTTTTTTTTATAATTTTAAATTTAATTTAGTTTTTAAACTTTATTTAATATTAAAAAATAATAATTTTAATAATATAATATAATATAATAATAATTTAATAAAATAAACTTAATAATAAATTATAAATTAAGTTAAAATTATAAAAAAAAAAAGTTAAAAATTATTTATAATAATTTTATTATAAACTTTTTTTTAATTTTATTTTTTTTGTTTTTTTTTTATAAGTTTATTTTAAATATTAAGGGTTAAAAAGCGGAGGGCGGTAAATAGTTAAACGTTTTTTTTTATTATAATTTATTAAAATTTTAATCTTGTAGTAAGTTTTCTTTACTTAAAAAAAAAGTAGATTATTTTTTTTAATTTTATTTTTAAGTTTAAAATTATAATTAAATTATAATTATAATATAATAATATAACTTTAATAAATATTATTATTATTAATAAGTTAAATATATAAATAATATTATATATTTATA